>QOVD01001007.1:0-32376 GCA_003521225.1 Tuber microsphaerosporum
GCAGAAACACGAGGGTGTTCGCCACACCCTCGTGTTTCTGCAAGGCACCATCCCTGTGCGGCTCCCATCAGCCAAGCATCCACGATGCCCGTGCGCAAAACCTTAACTCAACTTACAATTGCGGGGCTTACCTGAATCCAACGCGCCAACAACCAATCCAACTCATCAACAAGATGCCCCGCCAACCTTTTCTCAAGTTTCCACTCAACGGCAGCATAACCTCCTTGTGGAATCGTTCTCCCGGTTCCTTCCCGGTTAACCCACCCTGGCTTATTCCTCCAGCAAAAGCCTGAGCCACACTTCCCCCACAAGTCTATACTCCTCGCTCTCTTCAACATCGCACAGTACCTGGCACTGCGTACTCTTCCTCCGTCGAGGACCCAATGCATCTGCCACTTTGCTGTTGACGATTGAGTTCGGAATGATATGCTGACAGCTCACCGCGGATCGAGTTCTTCCCCGATATCCGGCACCCAATGCTCAATAACGGGCTCCCATTGAGGGGTTGGTGGGTGCCTAGGGCGGGGCAGGGTACCATGGAGGTGCTCGAGTTTGGCAAAAGCTGCTTTGATGGTGAGGCGGCTGTCGTGAAGGAGGTTAGGGGCTGAAAGGCTGGCTGGAAGGAAAAGGTACAGAGTTTCGCTCAGGCGAGCCATGCGGAGAAGGGAGATAGGGTGGTGCGTTCTGGTCTGATTCTTGTAAGGCGATGTAGGGTGGCGCTAATGGGTGTGTTCTAGATTTGTTTAGTGAAGCTGAATGCGCCCGTAGAGAACGCGGTTAGGCATCACATGAGTGGGGAGAGGGTGGCACTACTTTGACCCAGGTTTATCGAGAGGTTAATTCTTATCTGCTGCCTTGATTGGGGTGCAAGTGTATAAAACAAGTCTTGTTCGTAAAGAAGAGATATCCCACGTTCTGTCATTTGCTGTTTTTCCCCAATGTGTCTTATAACCGCTGGTGTTTTGCAAGCCGCGGGTTGGTTATTAGTTTCCCACTATTGCCAATCTACCATTATCAAGGTTTTGCTTTTTTTTGTCTCTTTTCCCTTTACTCCCTTAATTTATTGTTATGGGTCGAGAATCTCTATATCAAGGGGCACGATGAATTCCTTTGGAGCGTTTTGTTATTACAAATATTTTACTATAATATCATCTCGCTTGTTGGGTCCCACGAGTCCTAAAAACCAGCGTCAGCGTTGCGCAATTGCTTCGTCGCCATAAAACTTCTTTTCTCAACCTTTGACGCCTTTTATCATCGCCTCTTTCACGATCCGATCCAGTGTAGTTCACTCCCAATCACTTAGAAAAGCCCTTCCAAAACCCACACCCCCAGCTCCAGTTTTGTGATGCTTTTTACAAAAATCTACAATTACGACCCTATGCCCTCGGCCTCTCCCCTTGGTCGTCTCCCCTCCCTCCTAATTATTTACACACCCTTGGACACCCGTCGTCCAGACACATTAGCTCCTACGGGTCAATAGCCTACGGAAAGCGATAACGAAACCCTACCTCGGCCTCTGCACATTAAAAAGGTTAAATCATCACCCCCAATGTCATTCCGTAAAATAGGTAGAGACAGAGAAGCAGGAAAGCAAAAAGATAGATAATCGAAGAGGGGTTCTTGGAACGAACTTCCCCCCTCGCTCTTCACAACCACGCTCCTCTTCGCCCTTAGTTTGTGCAGCCTTAACCGCATTAAATAATTCAATCACCCCCCTCTGCGCTATCTCCTTAACCCTCTTCGCAAGCTCCAACGCCTCCCTCGCAGCCTCTGAACCATCCTTGGGCACAACCTCCTTCGCCCTTCCCTTCTCCAACTTGTTCCCTATCTCATCACGCAGTACGCTACGAGCCTTTGGCTCGATGTTGCTCTCATCCAACTCTACCGCAGAGGCTTCGCACGGGTGAGAATTGGGTCCTTCCGTGCCGCCGTGGGCAAGTGCAAGGACTGGAATGTTGGAATTGCCGTTGAGAAGGCTTCAGGATCGTTGAACTTGCACTTTTTGGTAGGGCGCGGGGTGAAGAGGAGGCGGTTGAGAGAGGTCGTCATTGGAGTCTGAGTGATCTTCGGAATTTGTGGCAACGACGGAGGAGGATGGGGGGCACTCATCGGCTCATCGGCTTTGGCTTAAATCCACCCTAGTTGTACGAGATGATATAAGTAGCCTATATAGAATATATAAAGTTACCCTCTTCCCATTAAATTGCTGGGGGGGTGGCAGAGCCTCATGTTGGCCACAAAATCCGTGCGCTAAAGCTTAACTCAACTCCCAGCGGTGTCCCTGAATCTGAAGCGCCAACAACCAACCTCGTGACCAAGACGCCTCGCTAAACCTTCTCTCAAGTTTTCACGGAACGGAAGCAAAACCTCCTTGTAAAATCATTCCCTCCCATTCCTTCCCCCATAACCCACCCTCACTAACTCCCACCGCGCAGGCCTGAAACACACTTCCCCACCAGGTCTATACTCCTCGTTCTCTTTAACATCGCACAGTACCCGGCACTGCACGCTCTTCCCCGGTCGAGGACTCACGTATCCGCCGTGCTCCAGTTCACGATTGAGTTCCCGGAATGGTACCATGACTGTCGGCCGCGGATGGAGTTCTCTCCCGATATCTGGCACTCAACGCTCAATAATGGGCTGTTCCAGTGGCGGAGTTGGTGGGCCGTAGGGAGGGGCAGGTTCCCGTGGAGGTGCTGGAGTTTGTCAAAAGCTGCTTTGATGGTGAGACAGTTGTCGGGAAGGATGTTGGGGGCTGGAAGGTTGGCTGGAAGGAAAGGGTACCAAGGGTTATCTAGGCGAGCCATGCGGAGAAGAGAGATAGGGTGGTGCGTTCTGGTCTGGTTATTGTAACGCTATGTAGTGGGCGCTAATGGGGGTGTTCTAGATTTGTTTGGTGGAGATGGATGAGCCCATAGAGAAGGGGGTTAAATAGTTCCCACCGAGCTCTATGGCTCGCAGTTCGTCTGCAGGTGTATTGGGAAATGATAGGGATAAAGGTAAACCTGATGGGTACGCATATTTCAATAATACTTGGAACCCCCGGCGGAAAAAGAGCAGGATCAAGCCCTAATAGAGCGAGGATGGCCTGGCTATAATAGGTAACATTCTCGGCTTCTCTACAATCTATTGGCCCCCCTTCCCCTTACCCTTAACCTTCCCCTGCCACCCCGCATTCTAAAACAGGCGCACAGGTCTATAAACCGCCGTGAAATGAGCAAGAGCACTGGTAGGCCTATTAACTACTTATTCGCACCATCCAAAGCCTTCGGGCCCTTTGTCAGTGGCGCTGGCCGGGAGTGTTGCATAAAGGGTAAGGGGTCCATCGATTCTATTCTATTCCAATTACTAAGAGTAACTTAAGTAGGGTTTAGAGGGTAAGGGGGTCGCTTGAACGGCCGGCTCTATCTGGGAATATGCCGAGTCTCCTGGAGTTGAAACTAAATCTACTACTCAGTCTCTTGTGGATGGGTATTTAATAAAGATCGGAGGCTCTGGGAGAAATCTGTTATTCCTATTGTAGAAGAGTTTCCCGAGGGTTCTCATGCTATTTTCCTGCGAGAATTCAACTATGGTAGGCTTTTGGAAGTGGTTGGACATAATGCCAATAGGGTGGATATCTAGATTGCTACGATTGTGGGTTTTTATGCTTCAGCTAGGTGCGTGAGCTGGAGGCTGATGACGTGTAGAAATGGAGGGAGTAGGATTTTGGCAAGGATATTGTGACAAGGGGCCGAGAAGTCTACGCGTTACCCACCGTCATATGCTTTTGCTTGTGTACTGAAACTTAACCGGCATGTTCTTAGCAGGACCACATCCAGCTCTACAATAGCGGGCGATGATAACCGTCTTAAACTACGGCTTAACTTGAAATTTGAGATAGAAGCTCAAATTGTTTGGACACTCCCACTGCCGAAATAACCGGTGAGAGTTCTCGCAAAAGGCTATTAACCTTGCCAAATATTACACCACCTCAACAAATTCCCTCAGCTCTTCAAGGGGATTCTGAGAAATCCAAAAGGAGATCTTTATTTCGCCACGGAGTCTTTTCGACTCATCGGACAGCAATGCTAAGTTCAAGGAAATCCCGGATTAGTTAAAGAGTATTTAGAGAAGAAACTTCAAGAAGGTACCGTTGGAGGCTCAGCAACTTAACAGGGACACTGTTAGAGTGATCGAGGCAGGGGCCGGTCAATATATGCCAGAATTGAAAGCTACAAGCCTAAGAGTACAGAGGGCGTTCCATGCAAGGCATTGTTAAATGTTAGTGATTCCGAGCATGGATTGCGCAATCAGTGGTTCTATTTGGATGATAGAGTTATCTAGGCTTATGATTCCAGCAAAGTTCCTGTTGCAACTAGAGGGACAGTACTTGACCTGACCAAGGTTACAAGACTGACCCGTTGGATGTAGTTTTCAACCAGACCTTTACCCCCAGCAGAACTCTGAGTGACAGGTGCTCCCCATACTGAGGAGTGCCGGTTCAGGTTTCGAATGTACTAAACCATACAAATCGTCAAATGATCGCGAAATCCAAAGCTAGTGAATTGGCCAAATCTCTTCCTACCACTGCTAGGCAGACGCCCTCTCCCAGGCAATCGCAACTCATAGGCAGTCTTAGCCCTACTGACACTGGGAAAGGCTGTGGGGGGCACGAGGGCCCGGACTCCCTGCGTGGTGGAGGGAGCGAGTACCGTTGGGGAATTGGATTGAACATCGACAATCACAGCCCTCTACAGAAAACTCACAATAGCCATCCTAATGGATACCCATTCTCTCGAGGCAGTGGCGGCTCTAGCATGATAGCAAGTCCTCCCATTCACGGTGACCAGCCAGTGATCTTGTAGAGCCATCAGTCCTCTGCTGAAAACTATAGGACTGTTCCCCCACCTGCTAATCTAAACACCCTGAGGCGCGGATGGAGAAGAAGTGGCGATAGAAGCGGGCGTGGTGGTGGTGGGAATGGAAATGGAGCGAGGGGCCAGTGTTCGCAACGGTCTGGGGGCCCTGGCGGCCCCGCGGGGAGACTGCCAAGAAGACTGGACCGGACCGGACGACAATTTTCACTCGGTCCCGTCCTGGGACGTTTCAGGACTGCAGGTTTTACCGAAGACTAGGGGCCCGACAAGGTGAGACACTATTGTGTCATCCTAATAGAAGGACGACAGGGGACGGTGGTGGACTGCAGATCCCCTGCTAAGGACGGTGGGGATTGGTGGGGATCTGCGGGGATCCGTACGGACCTGTGGGGACCTGTGAGGATCTGTGGGGATTTGGTTTTGTCACTTGTATGTATTTCTTTAGAGTTCGTTTAGTTTCGGAAGGGTTCAGTTGTTCATAGTTAGAAGGAGAGATATATCATCTCGCCGCTCCATAGCTAGAGTCTAGAGAGGGCGTAGCGGCCCAGATTACCGCTCCTCCATCTTCCGTCTTTCCTCTTAGAACCATTGCACTTTAGTTCTTTCCTCCGTTTATGCTTTCTCTATACTCTATCAAGGCTAAGGTGCAGAAGGCGTGAGGGTTAGTGGAAGGAGGATAATGGTTTTTAGGCTTCTGTGATTTCATTGATTTTGTAATTGTTTTTCAGGGAATGGGGAATACCGCCTTCATCTGACAGAATTGTGCTATCCTAATACGAAGACCATAGGCGATGGTGGTAGACTACAGATTCGCTGTTAAGGACGGTGGGGATGAGTGAGGATCTGTCGGGACCGGCAGTAATCTGTGGGGATCAATCGGGGCCTTGAGGGATCTGCGGGGATCTGTCGGGACCTGCGGGAATCTATGGGGATCTGTGGGGATCTATGGGGATTTATGGGGATCTGTGCGGCCTCACATTCTGAGACATTCTGAACCTCGTTGTGGGGCCCGCCGTCTTCCCCGTCCTACGGCCATTAGCCCCGGGCAAAATCCTCTCCAGGACTGGACGGACTACGATTGGTAGTCCATCCTCGTCCTACCCTCAGAACGGACGGACTACCCCGTTGCGAACACTGCGAGGGGCGCAAAAGGAGGGACTCATAATGCGCGGAAATGCGAGAGTTACGTGTTAGTTGGTGGCTTGGGCGCTTTTACGTGATTATTCACTTGATTTGTGTTTAGAAACCGCGGGCGTTGTCTTGTGGTGTTTGTGCCTTGTCTGTATTCCAGATTCATTGTTTTTTTCAATTAGGAGGCAAATTTTGTGGTTGAGGTGGTAGGCCAAAACAAAGTTTTGTCTTGTTCCCTCTCCGAGAGTTGTATAGTGGAGAGATTGTGGATACTAGTACAGTAGCTATGGTATGATACAAGTTGGGTATTTTTTTCTTGCGCACACGCCAGATTTACACAGCCCAGCGTAAATTTACCACAAGCCTACCCGCCATCACAACCAATCACTCGAACTAGAGTCTCACACCAATTGTATTGCCTAACAATCTACTGATCCAATCCTGCATTAAGCGGCGGACACAAGACCCCCCTCTTCTTCTCCCCTCCCCTTCCTTCTATTTAATCATGCCCCATACTCCCTATCCCCGTCCACAACCCCTTACTCAACTTCCTCTTCCCCATCAAATCCACCCTGGCACGCCATATTCCTGAAGAGCTTGCCTTCGCAAGTTTGTGAGCGCCTGTCTTTACTGTTAGCTCAGTTTTAGAGAGCGGGAGTGGGCGGAACGAACGAAGTGTGACTGGTGGAAGTTCCATTTCAAATCCTTCCTACAAAGAGCCTAACATCCGCGAGAATTCTCTTACTCTATCGTCTACTGGTGTGCCACTTTAATTCTATATTGATGCTTTACGAAGTTATAGGATCTTCAATTGGTGGCAATTATGATATATTCAAATTCCTTGTCACATATGGTGCATATGAAATGACTTCTAACCAGGAATTTTGGAGAAGGGGCCCCGGGTTTTGATTGGCTCCAACAATTGAAGAGTGAGGTTCATGTCAATTTTTGGTGTGAGACAGCTCAGCCACTTGAACAGTATCGAAAATGATCCCTTGCGTTTACTCAAAAGGCGATGGAAAACCATAGTAGTATCTTGAAAAAACTTCACCGCTTGCATGCCCTGCATTGTGTCTCCTGAATTTCTTCTTAGGTAACTATCCTCTACAAGAATTCTGAGTCATTATAAATGCGCGCCCAATATCCCCGCAGATTTTGGGTTCAGTTCAGTTGAGCTCAAACTGTATTACCACCAGAACCGCCCTCTATAAGCAAAAACAAAGGAAGACCATTTACTTCCAACTCAGCTCCTACTCTTTAGTTCACGTCCCTCCCTCTGTTGTTCTCTCAAGCCTGGCAATCCTCAAAACTCGAGTTCCCCCAGCTCCATGAGTCGAGTTTCTTCTGGCCGAGAGTGATTTGATGGGCCTTCTTTGATACTTCTAGGATAATTACCGAAAGCAGCGGTTCGCTAGATGTCTATTGCCCCTTTCGTGATACGTTGGGGTGCAAGTTTGTTGCTTCAAGTTGGTGGATCGCTAGCCCAGTATTTGAAGAGGGGGGCCATAGTAAGCATACTATTATGAAAGCTGTCTTCTCCTGAACAGGGCATTCTCCTTCGTCAAGGTTCAAATCTCCGTGCGCATCTCCTTCAGAATCGTGTGCGATGAGGATATCTCAAAGGCTGTTCTGACATTCCGCACTTGTCCATGCCGGATGCTATTTGTTGGTCAGTACTTCCCCAGATCTCAGATATTATGAACGAATCTGAGGAGCCAAAATATTGCACCTATCTGGTAAACACCAGAATATCCCCCATCAGCGCTTTCAAATCCACCAATTTTCCCTCACTTCCACTTCTAATCTCATGCGTATACCAGTCACTGCACCTCTGATTCTCACCCCCTAGGGACGTAGGGTTAGTGTGATTTCCACCTTTATCTACTACCGTAGTGACCAGGATGGCTAGACCCAGCATGAACTGGCGGTCGATACCCACGAGCGATTCGACATCAGGAAATTCCCAACATAGGATGTGCACGACGGTTGCACCGGTGGTATGTGGGTGGTAGAAGTGGGTGTACATATAAGGGAAGAGATTGTAGCGAATTGCCAGTGCCGTGCGGAAGAACCCAGCGATTACTGACTATGGATGCGGTGGAGAGGACGTTTTGATTTCGGAAAAAGGGAAAATGTGGGTGTTAGCAAAGGAGGTTTCGAGGCTCAAGAAGGAGGGACAGGTACAAATGCTGAGAGTTGCATCAACAGGCACAAATCACAAATTTCAATATCGGTGTTTCCGTGGAAACCCCAGGTCTGGATTGGAGTTAGCATTGATATCGGAGAGGGGGGCGGCGGGTCCTGAAGGCGGCACCAAACATGTGGATGCTGAACATGGAGAAGCACAATTCCTGAGGAATTGACAAAGTAATATAGAGCCACTTGCTGGCCTTTCCTCCACCTGTTCTTTTTCCAATTCATAAAAGTTATTTAGAATCTAGCAAGCCACCGAAATGATAATATCCTACCTAGGAATTCTATGATACAATTTCTCACACATTTATGGTCTCCTCACCCTCCGCTTCCTCCATCACAACCCATCACTCACTCTTGATTGAACCTAATTGTAGTGGCTACTATCTCCTACGACTCCCTCTTCAACATCTCATTCCCCGCACATGCTAACACAGTAAGATACATCTAGCTCCAACTAGAGAACAGTGGTTACATCTACGCTGGCGAGCATAACCGATGGTACTCCGTCTCAAAGGAGAACTTCTACCCCTTGAACGGCCTAGCTTCTGTCCTGGATCCAGGATTGGGCAGGAAGCAGCAGATGTCCATCGAAGCGCTGAAAGTCGTGAAATCGACGGGAGAAACAAACTACCAATTCCACCTCTAAACCCTTCCCCCAAGCCTCCTAGCGGACCCAGATTGGATCGTGCCCCACGCATGCTACAATTTGCTCATCGCAGAGGTGGAAAACTGCCTGGAAGCTCTATCCATCCGGAGCTCGAGCTCCCGCCTCCACTAGGACACCCTAATGGCCATAGACACCCCCGCTCTCCTTTTGGCTAGCAGATACACACGTCATAGGCAAGAACATCGCCTTTTCTACACAATCTACGGCTCGCCTTCCTCTTCGCCCTCAACCTCCCCCTGCCATGCCACATCCTAACGCAACCACCCAGGACCATTAACTGCTGCAAAATGGGCAAGATCAACGACAACGTCACCAATCCCTTCTTCGCGCTATCTGAATTCAGCGTGGATATCATGCCCTTGCACCTCCTTCACGAGCGGGGCATCACCAATGACGGCGACTACGGCAAGCCCACCGTAATCAGCAGCTACAAGAAGGGCTATGTAGGCGGCATAGGAAATCTAACCGGCCGCATCCGGGGCGGAAGTTCCCACCTAGCAGCAGCCGTCGTGTGTAGTGTCGAATTAAACCTGTCTGAACTCCCCCCGGAAAACCAAGAGCACCACCGCCTCCTACAAAAGACCCCTCTCCATACAGCGGAGAAAATGGAATATCTACATCCAAACCTAGCATTCAAGGATATTATGAACCTAGCTCACGAAGTCATTCCTCACTTCCCATTCTTACACTGGCAGTAACTAATTTACGCCAGACAAAGAAGTACCCCCATCCCTCCACGCCGGAGGCTATCTGAAATCCTGCAAAGAAGGACTTCCCAGCCTACTTATTCATGGAAGCGGTTCGCATCGGTGGAATCCTGCAGCAGCTGTTCAGGCAGGGCGAGGTGAAGGAATTGCTGAATTGATTGGGCGTGTGCGAGGATAGGGGCGGCTTCGAGCAAGGGGTTGTGGGTGGGGATAGGGAGTATGGAGGTGTGGTTATAAACGAGGAAAGGGGCAGGGTGGAAGATGGGGGGATTGGGAGAAGAAGCAATATAGTGGGTGTGAGGCACTGGTTCGAGTGATTGGTTGTGATGGGGGCGGGCTTGTTGGTAAACTTACCCTGGGTGGTGTAAATTTAGGGTGTGCGGAAAAAAATAAGCCAAACTTGTATCACAATAATATTGTTATCATAGATACTGTACTGGTATCCACTACCTCGTTACTATTTCTCGCGGGGACCACTCTCCGGGAGGGGAAAAAAAAAAGATTTTTTTTTATCTTGCCAGCCGCCCCACCCACAAAACTCCTCTCGTTATTTAAAAATCCACTTAATCTACAACCCATCAGCGAGGGACAGACGTCACTTTGGAGTGATCCTGAGATATCATTGTATGAGTACAGTAGGACATCTTCATGTCTTTGCACCTCGCACTGTTGTAGAGAAGGAGGCGTTATCGAGTTTAGCCGGCAAGTGATATCCCTAGAAGCCGGGTATAAGTGGCGATCTGCAGGTGTCAAAGAAAAGTTCCAGATACCGGTACAGTAAAGTACCACTATACCGCTACTTCATCGCGGGGGAAGGAAACAGCGAAGCCTAGTCTTGGCTGCTAACCATGTAGAAATACTCAGAGCAATATCCCCCAGAAATTAGAGACCAGATGATAGGGTGCCTAGAATTATACGATAGTGAGAACAACCAGACTCCTGCGCACTTCCCGTCGACCCTACCCTTGTGGCCCGTGAGCTGATCTCCAGTATTGTTCTCGTTGTTTGTCATAAATTAAGTAGCTTTGAAGCGCTGCCTCCAATTTTGGTTTTGGGTCACCTCTGTTAAATATTGTGCTTGTGCAAAATTAACCGAACAACAACGACAATGACAATAACAATAAACATACAATTTTCACCATTATGACAATCTCTATTCACCCTAGAATACGCTGAAAGGACAATCCACCTCCCCTTCCGCTCCAGCCCTGCTAGTTTGTTTTATACAACCCAGCTTCCGCAGAAACAGGTCTAAGACTCATTTGTGCATCCTGAGAAGTATCGTCAAAGCCCTCTCATTGACCACCTCCATTTAGTTTAGCAATAACCTGATCGAGACCGTTATTTGTCGTAATATTGGCTAGTATCTTGAGACTTTATTTCAACCCATTCATCGGCTTCCTCTTCCTCAATCATTCTGGACGAACCGTGATCGATGGGCATGAGGGGTACCATCTCGTCGAGTTCTGCTTGTAGGTGCTTTACCAATGGGTTTTTATCCTCTAAGAGATTCGTATATGTCGCTTCTCACGCCTCTGATTCCGTACAGTGTGACACTTCAGTGTTTTTTTTAGCTTTTTTTTTAGCTGGATTATAACATCGCGAAGTTGCTGATCGTCTCCTACTCTTTCCACTTGCTCTAAATTATGAGGGTTCATTTCCAGAGCTTGCCTAAGATGGGTCACGGCGTGATCCTTTTCTTCTTCCTCCTGCTGGTGCTTCTTGTATCTCTCCGCATAGTACTTGGTACGTCCCTACATAATCTTTGAAGATTGTTCTTCATTTTTCAAAAGCTCTTTTTTTATGATTATAATTTAACTTGTGAAACATGGCATAATGGTTCCAGGCTTAGGCGTGCCCTCCTCCCCGGTTTCGCGAATTTCATTTTCAAGTGTCCGGATACAATCTTTCCACCCTTGAACGGTTTGGTGAACTTCTGGGTGCTCATGTTTCCAGTGGAAGCCAAGCGTTTCTTGCTCCTGTCTGACCAGTGGATGTTCTTGTTCGAGCTTACTTGGAAGTTCAACTTCACCTTCAAGTTGTGTAATTTTTATTTGGACTTTGGAGTGCTTCCGGTGAAGTTTCTGGGGGTTGAGTTCTTCTGCGCCTCTACCTTGCCCTACTGCAGACGTCCTCGTGTTTTTGGATTGACCATCGGGTTACTTGATATTGATATTATTATTAAGTTTTTGAAGAAGCTTTAAGTGCCCATCCTTAGCGCCTCGTCTTGCGATATTCAAAAGGTCCCGAATACAGTCCGGAATACCACACCACCTAATATCTGCTGAACTCCCCTTCTACGATGTTTAGGCAACTCCCTCCCTCTGTGATGTTCAGCAAACTCTCCTGCTGTATCCCTGCTATGACTGCCCCACTAATCCGCAGCTCGCTTAAAAGCTCACCACGACTTAGAGCCATACCTTCGTTTTACAGAACGACATACTTTGAATTCGACGGGGAGACAACCGGCGGCGGACGGCCAAGATGATCCACATCTGAACCAAAGATCCCCCCCAAACCTTCAACCTACAAAATCAACCTCAACGGGAAAAAGCATTGTGGAGCATGTGGATGGCGTAAGGGCATATTACGACCAATTGCGTTGAGGGCTTTCATGATGCGGCCAATGGGTCTCTGTCCTCTATTTGTAGACCACTCTCTACCATAGCAATCAACAAGGAAGGGCGCTCCCTCAACCACTTACCAGAGGAATCTCCCACAGCACGATAAATTTCTTCCGCGATGTCCGCGCTAGCCCGGGCGAAGATTGGCCTGACAGGTTAATGGAATTACGAATATAGCTTAGCGAGATCCAAGCATCCATATATAAGAGGAGCTACCATATAAAATCCATGTTTTAGCCAGGCATCTGAGTCGACTAGATTAGGGTAGCAACTATATTCCATCTTCGTGCAGATTTCAGATGTTTTTACCCGCGCCACAATCACCAGCGTAGCGGCTCCCGGCGGCTAATATATTCTCCCATATCCCGTATCCTGGGCAATTCAGAAGCCTAGTAGACAGTGGCGGCAGCAGCTTGGCTGTGGGCGCTTGGAGATAGACAAAAAAAAAAAAAAAAACTCTTTGGCGGGGAATTGAACCCCGGTCTTCCGCGCTCAGAGTTAAGTTAACTGACTTGCTGAAGTACTAACTAGTATTCACGAATCACAAAATCACGCTCTCCGCAAGGGTTACACAAGCATCTCATATACGGAATATACCGGTAGCATAACCGAAATTGTAAAAGGAATTTATTCTACAAAACCTGAGAGGGCAACATGAGCAATCAATCGACATAGAATTTTAGCACGAGGGAGAAGGAAGAATGAGGAGGGAAAGTAATTCACTTTCTCTAATTCTCAAAAACGAAAGGAAAGGAAAGGAAATGCGCGCCCATAACACTACAGCCATGAATCGACGAGACGATAAGAATAAAATGGAGAAAGTAAAGGAAAAAACAAAAATAAAAAAAAGTTGCAAACAAGTAGCCTAGGTTCGGTATTTCCATTTCCCCTTTTTTGGCTTTTTTCTTTGAGCTTGTCACCATCGTCAATTTTTTCCACCCCTTTTTTTGTCTTTCAAGTAACTCCCGCTCCCTCATTTCATGGCGGGAATGCGCGCCCCCCTCTGCACTGTAACCTTTTCATTCAAGACACAACGCAAAGTACAATTTAAGCGGGTTACAAGAAAATGACCTAGGAAGAGAAATAAAATGACAACAAGTAAAACTAATACTGCTCAACGCGGAAGGAAGAAAAAATTCATTATGATCTGTTTCTCCATTTTCCTCTTTGCGAACCAAAGGAAAAAGAAGAGAACCCGAAAAGCAATAAACCAAACTAGTAAAACGAGGAAACCAACCCTATTCGCCGGTGGCTGCACACCTTTCGAGAGACAAGCAAATGCAAAGTATAACAGAGAAACTAAGATCAGCCCGGAAAACAAGCGGCAGACACTACAGCCTTTATGCTCAGCCGCCCTATCCTGGGAGGCTCTACTTCGCAGTTGTAGACTCTCCTTTCTGATCAGTCGATTCCACGTTTGTCCTTCAGGTCTTGGAAGATACATCAATCTCCCTGTTCTCTTTTCCCTTTTCCGGTTTAGACCCATCTTTCATTTTCTCACCCTCTCCCTACTCCGTTGCATCAAACTCATCCAGGCTATCGTCAAAGTTGGTGGGATGAACACCAGGTCGGCGGAATTTAGCTACCCGCCATATGTTAAACCAAATTGTACTTTCCTGATAAGTTTTAGGCAGCACTTTGGCTTACCATATTCTAGATGGGCGTATGGGCCATCACCATCAGCAACCCACTTTGCAATCAAATCATACCATTCCTCCTTAGTCATCATATCCCTAAGGAGAGTGACAACAATCATAGTCATATTGTCCCAACCACCTCCACAAGTCTCATTCTATGAGGCAAGGCAGTAGTCCATCATGTGTGTGTACAAGAAGCGAGACTGGACCAAGGATAGCTTCTGGCAGAAGCACGAGTACTAGTTGTCTGATGGAAGCCGGAACAACCCGGGACACAAGAGCTTCCAGGTGTGTACTAGAAGCGAGACAGCACTTAAAGTTGGTGGGGTGTGTGAAGTCTAGAAGGTTGGTGTAGTAGCTTGGTGTCAAGATGCGCAAACACTCAAAGGCCCAGAGAGCACGCTAGTGTATGCCCAGGGGCTGACCTGGGCTCGAGTATAGGCGAGAGATGTGAATTATGAAAGGTTCGGGTAGAGTGTGTAAGAGGTGTGTGAGAGGTGTGAATTAAGGAAGAATTTGCGTTGAAGGTACTAGAGGAAATTTTCATGGGGCAACGAATGGTTGACCGTTGGCAACCATTTCTCCATGTCAAACCGTTTCACAACGGAACGGTAGCCACTTCTTCCATTTTTGCCGAACGGGCCCCCACTAACCACAATGAACTTTTTTTTTCAGCCTGTATCTCCACCTAATATTTCCAGTTCATTTTCCCGCCTTAGTATTCCCTAAGCCAATGTTTCTAGGTTATAATTGATAAGCTATCAATCCCTTTTTTATATTGCTGTGGCTCATCGTTGTGAATTCGACACTTTTTCCCATTAGGAGTTTTCAAAGTTCATAAGAGAGACACCTAGAGAGATCGCTATCCCTCTCACAAATCTCGATCACTGAAAAGCAAAGTCAATTCCACTAATTCATGATTGGTCAGGCAAGAAGAATTATACCACAGAAAGGCTACCCGCGTAGTCTACCCCGCATCACCAACCTACTTCATACAACAAAAGCACGGCCCCTCTTTACTAACCTATGGAACCTAACAATTATATCTAGTGCCTGGCCGGATGCCCCTACTCCCTCACCGAACACAACTAGAGGTGGTAGGACAAAAAAATGAAATGCTAAACCCTCCAAGGCCCAGAGTCAGTCGCTCTAATATTCCTAAGCCTGACCAGACCAGTGTTCCAAACCGTCCGGTCTGTCTGTCCTGGAGGTAGGACCGGACGGACCACCGGTGGTTGTCAGTCTTTTTCCGAAGCCATGGACGGACTATGAGAAATGGAGTTGGGACCGGACGCTCTGTAGAATTTTCCTATTTAGATCTCTTCTGCTGTATTTTTAGAAACTTCAAGTTAATGATTTCATCTCGCTCATGGTTTATGATCAAATCATGCTGCATACGTGTAAACGAATAAGGAATAAAGCATAATGATGGGGTAATAATCCTAGTAATAGATATTAGTTGCAGGTATCCAGATACAAGCGAGTCAATTGAGTTTCCCAACAATTCCCCTAGAAAATCCCAGGTATTGCTGCATGTCAACTTTGGTTGCATCTGTCGTTTCGCTTTGTGGCGATATTACCACTAAAGTTAAGGCAAAGAGCTTCGTGAAGTAAAGTACGGGGAGAGATCTTTTCGTCCGGCACGGCAACGGCAACCCCACCACCACAACAAATTTACTACCCATATAACCACAACTACTTAGATTAAAATGAAACTTTAGATATACATCCATTGAATATAAGAAAGTCTTCATATGAAATTACAGAGCAAAAAAATCAATACTTGGTATACCATCCCTTTGCATCTAACACAGCAGCCACCCTCTTAGGCATAGACTCCCACAAGCATTGAGAGAGATTCTTTTCTTCAAGCAACAATTTGCCCTTTCCCAAAGTCTGTCAGGTGGCCAGTCTTTGTTGGAGGCATGGTTGTTGAGTGGTCATTGATCGTGGAGGTGGGATTTTCTGAGGTGTTGCTCGGTAACCGCCGATCGGACGAAATGATCTGTCCCAGTACTTTATTAGAAGAAAAATCAAGCTTGAAGCAGACTGATGTATTCAGTCTTATCTTCACACTCACAGCACTTGATAATCTATTTAACCTTCTTCTCTTTCTTACAGGAATATTATTTATTATCTCGGTTACAGGTCATCGTCATTTATCACTCATACTTTGTCTGCCGTCCCCGGCCGTCCTTACTCAGTCCTAGCGGTTCTCTCCCACCATCGGCTGTCATTACCCACCCCCCTACCGTCATTATCCACCCCCGGCCATCATTACCCATCCACGGCCCTCCCTTGTGGTCCCCCACACTTTTGTCAACACGTGCCCCGCCGTCTTTGTAAATACCTGCCGTCTGCGTCCCCCCCGCCGTCCTTACCCACGCCCTACCGTCTTCTGATACCCCCTATAGTCCCCCGCGTAATTCAAGCCGTCCTGCCATCTCCCCTGCCGTTCGCATATGTAGCCGATATCACGTGGGTCTCACTATACTAAGAACGGCCTAGAGTGTAGGGCCCGGCCGTCCGCCGAGTAATTTGCCCTCCACCGGACTACGGCTAGCGGTCCCGACCCGCCCTGCCCATCCCGTCCTCTTGGCATTATCCCCGCCGTCCTCCGTGGGGCCCCCGGACGGTTTGGAACACCGACTCTAACCTTGAGGGCTTCTTTCCTTAAGCCTTCCGGATCCCTAACTATACCCCTCTCCCCCAACGCCCCCCCCTTATCTTCCCATTTTCTATCCTTATTTCTATCTCGAATAATAATCCTTCAAATTTTACTGTTTTTCACCACCAACAACCAAAGGCACCTCATATCCTATAAGTTTTGACGGTATGCCTTCTCAATCCCTAAGTATATTCACCTGATCGAGAAGATCTGAAGCACTCTGCCCACTAACCTGCGCTCATCACGCACCATAGATTCCTTAGAGAGGCACGTGCCACCGCGAACATTGATAGGGGGTGGGATGCTCCTCCCGTCGCGGGAAGCCCCTCTTGATCCATCTTGGTCATCCAGTTGCCACATATCGGCTACTGCGAAATTCTCTATGAGACTCCTGCCGACTGGCTTTCCCGCATCACCTATCGCATATTGTTCAGTGGGGGAAACTTCCTGCGGTGTAGCGTAGTGTGATTGGATTTTGTGGAAGATATGCTATCGCTCTTCTCACTCTTTCTGGAGTTGACGCGCTTGACCACCGTCTAATGGGGATTACAGTTATTGCCTTGGCATAAATATATGGCTCTCTGTCTCCACCCTCTTAGCCCGGACTTTGTCGTGGTAGTCTCTTCGAGAACCCAATTCACGTTAAGTTCGCTGTTGGGTTGAGTTAACATCTTGCCCACAGGTGTTGTGGGGCCGCGCAGGGGTGCTTTCTTTTTTTATAGATTGATGGGCTATTGAGTGGGTGGGAGGCTCCGGTTTGAGTGCTTGATTGTGATGGCGTGTACGTGGCTTGGTGGGTTTACGCTGGCGTCTGGATTTGTCATATAGGCAAAAACATGTGTCAATGCCTACTAGATATTCTAGGCGAGTAATGCTAGCGATAGTATCAAGGCCACGACCCAACCCCTCATTAATGATAATCGAGCACCCACTGCAGACTTTTTGGATATATTTTTTGTCAAGTGTGTCATTTCCTCTTCATTTTCTAGACCAAAACCAAGCTCGCCCGAGCCATATTAGAAAATACAGCTAGCAAATTTGGTCTTCTACAACCCTTCCAGCCGGGAAAGCTTAGTACATATCCCTTCGTTCGTACTCTGAATTTCATAGAAAATTAGTGTGCCGTAGTGCAGAGAGCGACACATAATTAACCATTCTCGCAACGCGCCAGCAAATACGCCATGCCGTAAAATCAGAACCTGATAAACAAACTAATCCTAAAGGAAATGCGGAATTAAACGCCAGAAACGCCTACTCTTAGGTTATAACCCTTGGATCATTGTACTGGCTCGTACAGAAACTTCTACAAAATAGAACTTTTGGTAGATGGTACTGGAAATCAGTATAAATTATATGCCCTCCTGTGCTTTGAGCATCATTAAAAGCAGATGCATACTGGGGGTTTTTAGAATGGAAGCGACAAAAAGGCCTTCAGTCGAGCTTAATCCCATTGTGTCTGCCATCAGATCCCCATTTTCGCCCCGACGGCAAGGTCTCCAAGACCTTAATAACCCTTCCCCATTGATGCCAGTGACTATTCTGTTTCTAGGTAACATCCTATTCAGCCGAGTTGGGTTCAGGCTACTAACATATATAGGCAATTGTTTTTCTTTTTCTGCAGAGCTCGGGACTAACCAAGGTTAAAAGCTCCCTTGCTATGTCGACATTGGGAACGACGATTGGAACCCGAGTCACCCGACTGCCTTAAAGGTATACTGCAAAATTGGCATAGTTGGCCTAGTGTTGAGGGAGGTTGGACGTCGGTTGAAGGTGAGGAGAAGGTTAATAGTGATGCTGGATATGCCGGGCAGTCACAGGGTGTTGGTTTGGACGCTGGCTTCTTGGTCGGTCTGTCGTGAGTCCCATTTCGATCTGCTTCGCGGCAATTGCTAACAAAGGTATTCTGTATACCTCCCGTAAATCATTTTCAAGTATCATGTCGGGAACGAAACGAATCGTGGGGGCGGTGGAAGTGCGAGGGGTAGAGTCGGGTAATGACCTTTCCATGACCTATGCTGAATACTGTGTACACTCTCAATGCTTCAGGAAGCGTAGTAAGAAAACAGTTTCTGGAAGTAATTATGTTTCGCCCTCTCCCACAGACGAACATCCCGCCGCCGTCTCGTGGCGTTGGGGAAATAGTAACGGCCGCTTTAGAAAATTGAAAGCCATGCCTTCAGACCCGACAAGATATCGGCGGGCAGAGAGAAGGGTTCTTTTATTCTTGCCGACTCCTCAACTAGAGGATGGGGCTATAGATTTACTCCCGGAGGTGTTCATAGGATAGGTGCCGATTGACATCCTTGGTATTGGACCTGTGTTCTGGCCCAGGAATGAGATGAGGTGTTCCGTTGAGCTCTTCCAACCCAAGGCCTAATAGGAAAGACAGTCGCCGCGAGCAAATTTCTATCACGCTAAAGGGGATTGTATCATGGCTAAAACGGGGGTGTATATTGATGAAGCCCAGAACATTGTCATCCGTCTACCCCATGCAGGAGATTCGCGAATCATCGAGGTGACTGGCGAAACCGAATACCCCCGCCTTGTCCCTGGTGAAAAATGAAGCCTCCTCATCAAAGTTGATCTATGACACCCTACGGCCCTTACTGCAACCCGGATTTATGCTAGAGATCCAACCGGGGACTGGTCCACCGTCAAGCAACAAATAAATTCAACCCAAGCTAACCTTGGGGTATATGAACCTCCCCCTTGTCAACAGTAACGCTCGTACTAGTAGAGCAGCCACCCCCCCAGCACCGCGCTTTCTATTTCCAGAATCATGGTAGTGCACTGTTACAACGAACATCCAGGTTGGCACTCATCCCTCGTACTGCAAGCCAAATTCTTTGCCTCCATCAAGAATTCACCGAACCCAGCAGTCACCCATGGGGAATAAATGTACAGAATTCGCATCGAGCATGTACAGTACTCCAATCCGGACCGCGCTCTTGGTGAAATCAATCTATTCGTCCTAGTGGGTGGAGGCTCGAGGCGAAGGTCGATTTACACAATATCTCCCGGGAATTGGTGTATAAGGCCAGGATGGAGAAGCGGTTTTCGCAGTCCACTGCGCCATCTGCAAATAATGGGTTGGTGGACAGTGCTCTAGGAGAATTCAGCTTTGCAGGTGACACCGCAGACAAAGCCCTAACATACAAGGCTGACGAGGAATTGATCTTCATCCCAACTTGTTGCCTTGGCACCGAAAGGTTTCTAACCTTTATGACCTTAGACAAGGAATCATAAGTGGTGACATATGATCTATTGGCCTCAGCCTTATAGATCATGCGACTAATTGGTTGGCTAAGAACAGAGTAATACCTATTAGGGATGGTGCCAAGCATTTGATGACTAAGCTTGACAGAAGACTTACTATATCTCAAGTGATAGGTGGCATCCATTCCCTCTCTTCCTCTTCATCCTTCATCCCTAACTCATCACCAAAATCTATTGAAATTAGGCATTTTCATATTACTATTTGTATTGTATAGTCAAATTGATAATATATCACCAATAGCTATTGAAATTAGAACATTTTATATCTTTATTTGCATTGAATTATCAAGCATCAGATATTTCCCATATCTTGTTCCTTGATGTGGAAAATAGTTGGATTATCTTCCTCAGCTTTAAGAACAATTGCTGACCATATACTAAGCTTCTTGAAAAATGAAATAACCTTGAAGAAGAGATATACCAAATTTCAAAATATTGGACTATTAAATATTTCTACTTTTTTATATTTCCAAGTCAACAACTTGACCTGACTGAATTCATCCCTAATTCATACCAATATTTATCACAAAATATACCTTACAAATTACTATTGCACAGTATAGTCAAATATCTACAATCTACCTTTGATATCTGTCAAAATTGACACTATTGAATTTACTATTTTTACTCTGCAATCCAATATCAGAGCTTTCTTATATCTTGCTCTTTTATCAACAAATGATTAAAGTCTCTTTCTAAATCTCCAGCCGACCTCCTGACTACATCCTCAGATTAATCCTGTTACAAGGGAAAAAGAACAAAATTCAAAATATTGAATGATTACACATTTTGACATTTTGGTATTTCTTATCTCACCACTGCCAGAGCTTTTTTTGGAAGCTCTCCTTTATGTAATAAAAGCCATTATCACATGCGATATTAAAGGCAACCTGTTGCTACTAAAGAAGAAAAGATAAATTTCATTCAAGTACTAGCAAGAGCTAGTAAATAAGTTGACATAAAGAGCGTTACAAAGCTAAAAGGCAAGTATTATGTAAATAACAGGATTGTCACAGTCAAAGGAAACTCAGGAAAGGTATGCAGGTTAAGGAGAGTGTCAACTAGGTTGTAGAAGTAACAGTGTATAATCGAGGAGTGGGCCACCACAATCCAACAGTTATAAGGAATACTAAAGATAATATAGAAGAGGTTATTTCTCAATTATGGCAGAATAATGGATTAAGTATGATATACGAGTACTTGAAGGGGCAGAAATGAAAGCAAGAATGCTCAGGATAGCAATACGCTTTAGTAGAGACACTTTTAAGAAGATTTGGTAATATGAATAACACTGTGACATTCTGCAACCTCTATCGAGTATTATTTAAAAAGGTCCAAATCTACCTCAATATCTACACTTTGTTTATAGTTGTGCTAGGCCAGGAAAAATATACCAGATACCTGAATCAAATGAGCACAATACTAATGTATCTCATAGGTATATGTCTCTTGTATATTTTCCAGGTCTAAGATTCTCCTAAAATCATTCCTGTTAACTAATAATACTAAAACCAGATAGGAATTAGATAAGTGATAATACTTTTGTACTTGGAAACTACTACTAGTATATCATACAGACTATAGGACTACAAATTTCAAATATCCTTCAACAGTATCATGTTTTATTTCAAGTTAGAACTATAAAAGTGTAAGAGAGATTCGAAAATACAAAAAGTTTACAATCCAAAGTTTAAGCTCTTATAACTGGTTGTTTTTTACCTACTACAAATTGGCAACCATGTTAATATTTGTATAGTGTATCTGATTCACAGAATATACTAAATGCCGAAAACGTTAACTGGGGCTCAGGATAGCATCTTACACCAACATTATGTCATTATGCAATCAGCGACATGACAACATTGTTTTGGAAGCTAGTAATACAATTCCGAATTTCAGCACAAATATTGATACACTACAAAATATTTCAGATGAGTTCAGAACCACCACCACCTCATCTAGAAATAAGTTAAGAGTCCACTTATTATATATCACTATTATAGGTTACCATCAAGGATCTTATCAAATTGATATAAATTGAATCTATTTATTGTTCAAATTATAATTTTAATATATGCTTGCTCCTGGGCAGACCAAACTGCTCAAAAACCCAGGACAGTAACTCCTGCAGCTGAGGACTCTGTAGCTCGATTGAATATAATGGTATGAAAATGTCCTTGGAGCGTAAGATACTCAGAAAGGGATAAAACTATGTCCTGAAAGGGATTTATGATTATAGGTTAAATGTTAGTAGTAGCTGGGTTTAAAGTCAGTATTTGCTAGATACCAAATATGAGAATTACTTCTTACTTATATCGAGTTACCAGTAACAACCCATCTCTTATCTTTATCGAGTAAGTAAGCTTGTACCCTGATAGTACAATGGTTAGCTAATAGAAGTCTTCTCAAGTATTCATTTAGAAAAATCAGGAGTCATACACCATCTTGTATATTCTTCTAATCCTACAAGGATTATTTTATATACCTGTTAGACTAGAGACTGTGGTATACACTTCAATCGTCATGTAATAATCTTCAGAGAGCCTACTGTAGTTACATAGTACAAAGTATAAGTAGGATAAAAGAGTAAATGATTGTGTAAAGAGCTACTAGTATCTATTCTCCTTTTCTGCACGTCTTAGATATTTTGTTCCATAACTGCTAAGTAATTCAAAGTACTACTTGTGAGTCCCTCTCATGACTCATGTGAAATTATAACATCATATCACTCAACCAAGTCATTTAGCAAATAAACAACTTTAACCTAGTATGAGTATATCAGCAAATAAGCCGGCTCTCCTTTGTGCCCCATGTGGCTGAGTATTGCTATTTTTTCTTAAATTGTCTGTATCCTAATTGCATCATTGAAAATAGTGTTTGTTATAGTTAAAAAAACAATATAAAGCTAATGTTCTTTAAACTAGTAGGCGTAAATGGTACAAGTACCAGAGTTACTAGGTTTCAAGTATCATTTAATACTCAGTATGATTTATGTTTGGATTCAAGTATCGTTTGACACTTAGTATATTTTATGTTTGGTTTCTGGTATAATTTGAATCTCAAAATGGATTAGATCTGATACCTAAGGGGTTTCAAGGCAGCCACTTTTGGAGGCTTATTATTATTGAAAAACAAGGCATCAGATTTCTTGACAAGTGGATTTGAGACCTGCTATTCTCCAGATTTAGAGAGAGCAGACTTCAACTGACAGAGGTTTCATTATTCTTGGTTGAACAGTTACTTCTTCAGTTCGCTTGAAGAATCCTTAGTAGTCCCTTAGTTTTACCAAACACCCAGTATCAGGAACAACTTAGGATTTGTGATATCGTCGGAAGTTTGCTATAACAACTTAGTCTAAGCCTCCAGTATTTAGTCTCTTAGATACCACCCTTTGGTATAGAGACAGTATCGTTATCCTACTGATAAGTAGTACCATCTCCTAGGATCCTAACACCATCACTACCCTGACTTGTGACAAGTATCCTGCTTAGTTCAGGATTATCCTGGATACCATCTTGGGCAGAAAAATCCTTTGCAGATGTCACATATCTTAGACATAGTTAAGCTCAAGAGGCGGAAGTAGTTTCTGCAATGTATCTTCAATATAACTCCATTAGAGAAAACCTCTTATGATCATTGCCATATCAGTAGCGAACTGTATTGTCAACGCCCCTGCTACATGTCTGTCAGATTCACTGGCCCAGCAGCATTATCTTCCTTTTTTACATGCTTCAGAGTTATTTATCTCTACTGTAGGCAGAAACTATTTTTGATTGACTAAGCAGCCTCTCTGGAGAGATGTGTTATTAGGTTGGCTTCCACAGTCGCTATCCGGAACCAATCCAATGTTAATAATCTCTACCATGACCAGACAAATTTTTCTCGAGTCCTAATACTTCCCACAGATATTGTATACTAGAGAGGGTTGGCTCAGTCTCACTATGGGGTTAGTTCCAAAAGCAATTCTGATTATTCCTGAAACTCGCAATAGACCTTCAGGTCGACTTCCTTACTACCCATAGGCTAGTACTAGAATCACTATCCTCATTAGGTATCTAATTGAACCAAAGTAAGGAATTTCTCTTTGCGTGGTCCCTGACACTTCGTTTATATATCTTGCTAACAACCTCTAGTCGGACGAATGGCGACCATGTATAAGCTAACATTGGAGCTACTTTACTTCTCCGATGTTTTATCGAGTTTCTCAACTATCTCTTTATCTGTTGCATGCTCAGAGGCTCAAGTTCAGGGCCAGAGTTGGGTATTTAACACCGAGTTCGAGTTCACTACTGAACATGACTCTATCTGTACTCATACCAGAGCCTGAGCTGCTTAAGATACCTGGGGTACGAGTAACATCTGATTCAAGGCTCCTGGGAATATTTCTACCAAATCCCAGTATGGCCCAACTAATGAATGTAGGGTAAGAGCATCTCATGGCAGGGGAACTGTGGCTCAAAGGTAGGGTAACATGATCTTCAAGGTGGGTTAACTTTATCCTGTAATGGCTAGAATCCAGTTTGAAGTTCATCCGACACGCTGTAATGTCTTTGCGGAACCCCATGTAACCTTCCTATTATTTTAGTTGAGTCCCTTAGCACTTTCTCTCCGAAAGGTTATCCGGTCTGACAAGGTCACCTTTGCTACTTGGCTTACCCTGTCTTGCACTATGACAAGTTAATTCTAAACTTTGCTAGTAGACCTCGAATTACTTAACCTATTCTACTCTATATACTTTGTGTTACTGACCTTCCACACTAAGGTTACCTCTTGGTATTCCTGCTTGGCATGTATGATGGTCACTTGTAACTACCTTTCTCAAGAATCATTACACTATGACTACCTCAATATTAACTCCCTTACACCCTAATATTATATAAGATAATTACCCAATGAACAATATATATACTTCAATCCTATATCTGACTAGTAGATATGATATTCTAGCAATGACTTCGGAGAAGATACAAGATGCTTAAATGACTAGTGACTCCACAAGGGCGTACTGAGAAGAAGCACTAGTATTTGGTCACAATATTCCTATGATAGTAAATATTGCATTCTCTGGTAGGGATCAGACAGCAGAGGTTACCTGTTGCATGATATAAGTATAGTGTGTTTCTAACACCAAGTTGCTTTTGTAGCGTGTAGTTTGATTTCAAGTTCGGACTGAGAATATGTGGTTATGTATCTACTTGAGAGTTCTGGAGTAATTCATTTTTCCCAGAAGCTATGGTGGAAAAATTCTTTGACCATTGAGCTAGCACTGCACCCAAGCTCTGTACCTTAAACCATGAATCAACTATTAATTAAAAAAAACAACAGCCTGTAGTTTCCGCACTTTACACAAATACTTATATTCTTTCCTACACTTTATTTGAAATACAAATTCTCTGTACATTTACACTATGTACTTGTAAAAGAGATACCAGATTCTCTATCCCATTCTGGATAAGTATTGTGGTATAAAAGTCAGTGGCCGTGATAATATCAACTATGTACACTTGAGCCTAAGAACTATGTATACTAGTAGAAACAATAGACTGGTTGTTATCTGATGCAATACCCATATTTCAATATGATCATAAAAATCTGATATGAATAGCTATTGGGAAATACTTGCAAAAATACTAATTCAAGCACATTGCATTATCTTCAAGGTCTTGTATCTGATGTATTACATTCATTTGTATTTGTTTGTAGCTATTTTGGAAGCTATTGAGACTAATAGGGGACTAAAGCAATTAATATATCTTGTAAACTGAAACAGGTAATATTTGCTTATAAGATTTATATAGTGTTACAACAATTTTTATTATACTTTACAAACATTATCCCAGATCTTATGTAGTTTCTCAAGGTGGCAGGTTGAGTCCTGTAGTTTATTCCCTCAATATTGTAAAGCAATTTAGTGACATATTCTACCTTAAAGTCTGCAATGTCTAGACTATAAAAATTGGATAAGGTCTAGGGTAGGGATTTCTAGTCTTCTCATATGGTCAGTGTTATTGAAAATGTTTGAGTATCTTTGGACAATTGCACTTATCGATATTAAACTTCAACTGCAATAATACATATTTAAACATAAAATTTCTGCTGGTATCTATATAACCTGGAAAAATTATTCATTATCCTAAAAACTTGGTATTATGAGTTAAAGAGTTATAGGAAAGAATATTACAAATAATCAAATTCATATCTGATATATATAAATAGATATAGTATA
This sequence comes from Tuber microsphaerosporum, assembly GCA_003521225.1. Lineage (NCBI taxonomy): Eukaryota > Fungi > Ascomycota > Pezizomycetes > Pezizales > Tuberaceae > Tuber > Tuber microsphaerosporum. The sequence continues at coordinate 25,992 of QOVD01001007.1, forward strand.
GTAAAAGTGATATAATATGTGTATAGTTTGTCTCCTCTCTCTCAGTTACTATAACACTTGTATGCCAATAGATTTACAAATTGCCAGAATGCTATATTATATTCTAAGAATAATAAGCCCAAATAATTGCTCCATTAGAGTTAAAAGATCTTGCTATTTAATTTGAATTTTTACACCAGCAGTAAAAGGGTAATCTTGTTAAAACCAAGTATTCTTAAAACCACCTGACCAACAGTTATTTTGCTTATTCATAAATCAAAACTATATATTCAGAATTTCTATATTTAAAACTACAGTCTAACCAAGTTCTATAGTAGTGGAATCCTTATTTATGTGCGTTATCAAGTATATATTAGCTTTTCAACAGTTGCTATAGTGAGCAGCAACCTAGTCATATGCCAGATCTCAATGAATTCCATTATCAGAATGGCCTGCTTAGCATGTGTGTTTGGGGCAGGCAAGAGTTGCATTACTCTAATAAGTCACTATGGGCTTCGCTGTACAAGTTAACCGAGTTGGGACTCACAGGTAATAACAGCAACTCTGCTCAATTCTCCTAATCTACCCTAATGTACAAGGAGATCTAGAAACTGTTATTCCTTTATGGGGTAAGTTATCTTTGATTCTCAGATCAAGGATGCTGGATCTAGCGACCACCAGTAATAGAAGTAAAGAATTGGTACATACAGGGGGGTAAATGTATAGTTGTGAAACAAGAGAAGGAGTGGTTATATTCTTCTTATGTATCATGAGATCTGAATGAAGGAAGTTTACATTAGCTATCTTGACCCTAGTGTGTTTCAATACTTTACCCCTACTATGAGTTAATATAATACAAGAATAGTGATCTCCATTCTCTCTACCAGACCATCAATCTCGATATTACAATTCAACAGCTCCGCAAACATATTTCTCAACCTATCCCATAATGGATTTCAGAATTTTGATTCAGATTTATCATTAATATTTTGGATTCCTGCATTTAAATCCCACTATCTGCCTTTACGAAATGCCTGTAGGGTGCACAAATTTATTCTGATATTCTGCAATCACTAAACTTATATCTATTACTCTGAGGTTGCACTAATACCTGTACCTACCATAAGACTTATTCTTGATAGAATGATTCTCCAGGCAATATGGGATATCCAGTCTGTTATTAAATGAATATACACCATACACTGCCACCTTAGCAATACTGGATTAACTCATACATTATCCCAAGAAAGCCTTCTGTATTATTTCAAGGTTATGACAGTGGTATACTATCAATATATAAATCTCAATAACTGTAGTGAGGAGGGCCAATCTGATGATCCCTCCATTAACTGATTAACAATAATAATAGTCTTTGTTTGTTTTGAGTGTAATTAAAACAACTTGAAAACAAAAAGTGTATCCTGGTTTTCTTGAATTGATTTAAACTCTCACTCTAGTCGTTCTTGCCTCTTTTCAACTCTCTTCACCATTTCCCCCTTATTAGCCTCTACACTACCTTCTACATTCAGAAGGCAATGGTCATATTGTTGTTCCATTTCAACATCAATCTACCAGACCTCGAGTCCTATCTATACATGTGGCAATTCAAAATTCAATCAGGTAATGATATCTCTACCTGTATAACATACTCCCAACGGACTTGCCAAAACCCGTAAGCAAAACTCCCATTTCATCATTCTTAAAAGAGGTAATTTCAGCTTCCATTCTTGCAAAACCTGGCTTTGTAACGTGCTCATGGAGTTTTTCCAAAACCATAACACACTAGTTATAAATTAGCCAAGCTCACTCCATTATACTGGTAGTTAAGGTTAGTAGCCAACAGTTTTGAGATTATCATGTGTTTTCTCAACCCTATACCACACTCCATCCACCCTAATCTTTACCTCTCTATGGCCACCTGTAGCATCTGTGGGGGAAGCTTCAGGAGAGCATCCTTCTGGGCTGAAAGAGGTTAGGCTAGTATTTTCTTACAAGAAACAGAGAAGGGGTGAGGGGCTTGGGGTCCATGGTGGGGCAGGTCAGGGCAGGGCAAGGAAAAGAGACTGAATTAACAAAAGAAATAGACCCAAGAAAAGAAATAGGATGAATTAAAAACTCTGGAAGAGCAAAAGAAATTGGATGAACCAAAGAGGCAAAATGAACTAACGTGTCTGAGTAGATGGTGACCAGGTGGGAGATCTGGCAGTGCATGTCCTAGGAAATCCCAGGTAATTAGTCTTTGGTACACTAAAGTTACAAGTATAGAAACCTAGAACATAGGGATAAAGATTTTATACAGCAAATTGTCTGTGTGTATCTGACTGCTTATACACATTTTGGACTTAAATGCGAGGGTATTTCTGCCTGTCGCTGTCTGTTGGAAATAGGGGTACCAATATAGTCAGCATTGTAAAAGGTGAAGATGTGACCGGTAGACAGGTTTGATACTGTAGCTAACTGAGAGGGATAGAGATATCTAAGCCGGATCTCTTTGGTAAAACAGAGGAAAGTTCAGGAGGGCTTAGACTGAAGCGTCGAAGTTCTCAAATCTTCGTATAACTGTTTTCTGGTTAAGGTCTCTTCTCTGTTGCCTGATGTTTTCCAAATACTGAGGAAGGCTTTTACCATGGTTGCTTCTATTTCAAAGGGGACATGGCTGTACAACCGGTGTTACAGGAGGCACTTCTAATTTCATTGCTAAGACATTCTTTTTAAGGTACAATCATTTCTTTAGCACATTAGGTAAGTGGTATTAGATTGTATTTCACCAAGTAACTTGTATGATAATATGAATGCACATAGGGAAAAATAGACATTCATAAATACAATACAATAATAAGTAGATATTAAAGAGAGAAGCGCTTCATCCATTGAATGGATTAATTACAACGTCTTAAACTTGAATAATTAGAACAATATTAAGTAATCAATCTCCGGACTATTTAATATTAGTTTTGGTGTCTGGTTTAATTTCGATATACATTCCAAATTTTTGTAATCGCAAAATAGAAACCTGCTTTTTTACAAAATAATTTCCTGATGACTAAGATAACTAATGGTGGCTGAATGTCACACTGTTTTGTCTTTCCCACCAAATATCCAACTTTTCAAATCCTTAATGCAACACAGCTACAAATATAATTGCAGAAAATAAAACTGTTTTCTATTCTCCTTTATCTTGTCTTTCAGAACGAGGTTCTTTTTCTGCAATTGGAGTTCTAGTTGTGTTGTTAGAAGGATTTGAAAACAGGAGAAAATATGGTCGCCGTTTTGAATGGTAGGGATTATACTTATACTTAATTCTCGCTACTGGTACTTTGCTAGCAATTATATGTCTTTCTAACTTCCCACCTTTGTCAAAGAAAGTGTGAACACTCTATGACCTTCAATAATTGCCCTACTCAAACTCAGTGGATCTCCTGAATACTATTTAACCGCTATGTATTCCCACTCCACTAGCTGGCAGTCTTTGATTAGGTTGAACATATAGATCAAGTTTTTATACGGCTTCCTATTTGCCTATATACCAATAGGAATATCATGGAATACTGAGTAATCATTTTGGATAGCCACATTTACAAGAAATATGCAACTCTACAGTATGTACCAGTAATATATAGAGGTCTTTCTTACTTGTCGTTCCAATCAAAACTCATCTGCTTAGACTCTGAGCTTATTCTGGTATCTTGAGTAGTTACCACATATCTCCTTAAGGGCTTCTACTTCTTGGGAGTATTTCAGTTCAGATATAAGCTTACTAATATTGGGTAGTAGTCCCTTGAAATTAATAGTTAGATATTTTCATCTGTATAACATAGTTATTCATAGCATGATTACTGCCTTAAACAATCTTCGCAGGGAAAGGTTCTTCAGTAAAGTCAGTGAAAGTTTCATGAAATTGTCTGCAAAGAAACTCTTATGGAATACCTTGAGTCATGAGCTATCAATAGGAGAGAATCTTTAAATGAAAACATTTTAAACGTAAAAAAAAATACTTGATGCAATCAACAACTGGTTAAGAAGGGATGAAGTAAACTTGGAGGCAGAGTTGGAAGTAGTGATGAAGAGATCGGGAGGTGCTTGATAGAGAGCACTATGTATTGTGTTGGAACCCTTTCAAACCTACAGATATGAAAATGTCCCGGGATGCGCAAACTTCAGATCATGGGTCAGCTTGGGTTTCATTGTACTTAAGCACATCATCAATTAAATATACTGAGACATGTCTTGGTCATCTCTCTCTAAGGCATCACAAGAGGGTCGGCCCACTTTCTACTAGCTTACCACTTCAGGAGATCATGCTTGCCACTGGAGCTAGGCATCAGCCTTAATACTTGATATGGTACCAACAAGCACCTTACTTCCATCATCCGCATCTGGAACCCTCAGAACCTGTATCATAGGGTTAGATACAAACTCCTTATACAAAACCTCTGGTAGCTTTACCATCATGAGTGTACTGAGGGTGTTGAGACGGTTTGCAGTAGGAGGTGTAATTTTTCCAAGAACACGGCGAGCATTTAAACACCAAATGCCAGTACTGATAAACAATTGCTGAATTTTATCAGGAGTGAAGGTTTGGTTTTGTGCAGCAGTAAGGAAAGGGACGAAGACCAACTCCCTGATCCCATTGATGTTTTTTCTAGAGCAGACAACATTGTCTACCTCAATCCCATAAAAGTAATAATAAGGACTAAATATCCCTACATCTAGGGGCTGTAAAAGGTGTGTTGAATGACAGGGAAGGCATAGCAGGGGAATATTATGGGAAAGACAGTAAGAAGCGAACTCGTAGGTAATGTAGGAGCCATGGCCATCAAACATAACTAGGTGGGAGTTTGCACCATAAGTAACTCGACTTTCTGGTTCAAACACCTTCTCTAGCCACTTCAGAGCAAGCCTATTATCAGTCCAGCCCTTAACTGAATAGCTGAACTGATAATTCTTATTTTCCTCTGAGAGATTGCTATACCATCACAGATAATGCTCGGCTCCTTTATTAATGATAAAAGGAGACAGGACACTACCATTCCCACAAATCGTTTCGATAAAGGTAATAAGATCGCGCTTTCCATCGTGTGTTACCCGTGGGTTCCTCGGTGGCATAAACCCTTTGCCCTCGCTGCTAAGCCCATGAGAAAGCCTTTCTTACCCATGGTGAAAATTTGACATGCCTTCAATCTATGCTGACGGATCACTGCTGAAAGCTTTGCCAAATAATCAATAATTAATAGGGGATCCTTAGCATAGGCTCTCTGTCTCTCTAGCTGGGTACTAAGATTCACAACTAAATTAGGATGTCTCTTGAGAAATCGCGACATCTAGTTCTTTCCTAACACTTCCGGCTCCTGCTTTAGCCACGTTTTCCCCAAATGAAGAACCATGTCCCAGACCATGCTCAATTTCGGAGGAAATCCCCGATCATCCTGATCAAAACACCCCTTCACTATCGCCTTCTCCTCTGGTGCCGACAGCCTCTGCTGCCCTTCATCCGCCATGGCTCTGCTAGCTGTACTCCCAGATACCCGCCGATACAGCGTTCGCTTATCAACATCAAATGCCTCACCTGCCGATTGAACATTCTTTTCTTGCCCCTGCTGGACTGCTCTAACAGCCATTTGCATGCGCTCCTCATATTTGGGATGTTGGCTTCGTCGTGGTGGCATTCTCGTGGTTGTACTACTTCTCTATACTTACTCCGGAGCGGGGTAATCTACACTCTGATGCCTCACAATGGGCAATCCCGGTTTGTGTCACTTCCCGGTTTTGTTTCACTTCCACGTGATTGACGTTAGTACCGTATCGGTCGGTATCTCTGCTGCAGTAGGGGATATTCAAAGACAGAATGTAGATGGATATGGGGGCTACCTTGGACGATGGCTGGCCGTCCAGCTGTCTTGATTCGTCTGGTCTGGACTACTACGGTATTGGGCTGCAACGAAAGGGTTGATCACTGCTCCATCTCATTGGGCAGAAAAATCTAAAAAGTTACCTTCAGAAGCCTTGGGGTAATTATTTTTCGAAATTTTCCCCAACAAAAACTGGTTGAATTTTGCTGATCAAAAAACTCGAATTTTTGTATGTTTGGCCTCTGCCTCCTTACTGAGCGGCCCATATTGGTACTTGTAATCTCGGGACATTTGTAAAGCAGGCCTCCACGGCGTGCCACCAAAATTCTGAGGCTCTAGCCAATTTTTGGTTGCATGCAATCGCGGTCCATTTTACAAACATCACGGCGTCACAAGTACAAACGTGTATAATAGAATGAGTTGGTGATGAAGCAGGCTGACTAACGGGGATAGCCAACGAGACGGGGCAGGCAGAAACTGTCAAACCACCATGCGATTGAGTACCAAAATACATGTAGAAACTAGCAACCTAACTAACCAACCCAATTAAGGTAGAG
>QOVD01001008.1:0-28773 GCA_003521225.1 Tuber microsphaerosporum
CACTCCTCTCCCTCCCTTCTCCTTTCCCTTACACAACCCCTCCTCCTTCCCCACTCCTTTCCCTTATACTACTTCCTCTCTTTGTCAATTAAACTCTGCCTGTCTTGTCATGAGTGCCTTATTATTAATAGGTAGTATGAATTTACTACATAAGTTATAAAGAATACAGCTCTCTTATTGCATCCTCAAGGTCTTAAGCTATATACTCTTATAGACTCTATCTCCCTTTAGCACTTGCACAGGCTTCCCCCTCCCTCTCTATACCTCTTGCTCTCTCTCCTTCTCCATTCCCTCGTATCCCGCCTCCCCTCATTTCCTCCTCCTCACTCTCAGGGAGTTGCCCTCTACCCATCTTTTCATTAATAATAGACTTGTTAGACAAATAAGACAGAAAGAAAGAAGCCCTCTTATTGAGACTTTAAGGTGCATGTATTCTGCTGTAGATGCAAATATTTTGTTTTTTAGCAAGTCTATTATTAGAACTTAGTCACTAGCAGACTCCTCTTTCCTTTGGTTTTTCTTCTTTTTTTTGTTTTTTTGGCGAGGAAGGTGGTTACCACGGGCCCAGGGCTTATCAGATCGTCAGATCGGACACATACTAAATCTATTCTTCAGTACATATTAGACTAGCGTCCCGCCGCTGGGCCTATGCAAATATATCTTAGTTAGCCTGTTATCAATAAAATAGTGTACTTTGTGTGATAGCACAGTGGATATCTTACCAAGCATGCCCTACATGTTCTCTGGCGGTTGGCTCTACCTTCCAGATCGAACTCTGGGAGTTCCCTGTCTCGCCGACTGGTGCTACACCTCTGACTCTCCATTTTTTCCTGTTTGTGCTCACACTATTAGTTTTTATTATTTCATGAAACCTAGAGTAAAGGAGTATATGGAATACCTTGAGGGCTAAAAGGAAATGAGAATGGAGAGTGTTCGGTCACCAGGTAGTGTAGAGTCGGTATTGTGTGAATATTCAATTGATCAGCTAATCTTTCGATTAGCAATCTTTTTGACTACCAGGGAGGAGGATACTATGTAGAAGGGTTGTCGGAGGCAGTTTAGAGTAGGAGAGGGGTGGCAAGTGTGTGTGATGGGGTGCGATAAGAGGGCAGAAAAGAGAGCAGTAAAAGCGTAATAGGAGTGTGATAAAAAAGTGAAATATTGAGAATAATAAAAGAGGTTATGTTGAAGTGAGAGAGAGAAGAGGGATGCGGTAGTGAGGAAAGTAAGAGAGAGAAGGGGAGGCTTTTAATGATGCAGAGAGGTGATAGCAAGAAATTTTGGATTTGTTTGTGGGGCAGGTTTGTTTTTTGTGTGGGCCCTTTACCCAGAGCAGTCACACCTGTGGGTTTTGCTACCCATATTAGATGATCTCAAATTTTATCAGTTCATCAGATCGGACATTAAGATAGTGACGTACAGTACATATAGACTTGTGTAACTACACTCACACCCCGCTATCCCAGATAGCCAAATTTCACATATTTTTTCTGCGACAACGGGGTATCTAAAACAGTGAATAGAGAGAGTTTGTATTATATGAAGATTAGCAAAGGTTTATTCTCATTCTTCTGAAAAGCTTTATCTTAACAAATTTTCAGGGCACTATTAACACCTCTGCCAGTTGTCCTCCATCGAGTAGGCACACATATTGCATGTCCTTTGTCCTCTACTGAATCACTACTTGTAGCAATATACTGTGCTTCTTTATCCCAGTCCACCTCTAAGCTGGTGGTATTTTTTTCCATCTCTTTCCTGTTTCCCCTTCCCATAACTGTCCTCTATTCTCCCTTTTCTCCTCCTTCCTCACTGCCCTAACTCTCCGGCTCTGATGGTGCTTTTGGGTTCAATGTGCCGACAATAGAGGACTGGGGTTTAAAGAACTCGTGCATACTTGTTTGATGGGTTTTGTGAGTGTCACGGTGGCTAGAAATAATTAGAGAGATAAAAGAAATGAATGATATAAGCATACCAGAGAAGTGCCTTATGAAGCTTATAAGAATAACCTGTAGGCAGCATTGCTGAGGCTTTGTGCTTGCAGTAATTGTATCACTCAGACTCATAATACAGTTTATGTATAAGGCTTTTCCTTCTACTCCCATTGCTAAGCATGACCACTAACCCCACCTTTATCCCTCTTTTAGGCTAGCTTTATTGATTGTAGCAACATCATCCTGTTCTACAAACTAATATTCTATCATGACAGGGGATAAGATTTTCTAAAATCTCATACAAATCCGACCGACCTCATTTCCAGTTCAACGGACAAAATTCTGTGAGAAATTGAAGTTGCCATCCCTTTCTCCGTTGCCGAATTTCACATAATTTTACTATGCGGGCTAAGATTTTAGTGTGCTGGCTAAGATTGTACTAAGATTTTAGTGAAAGGTTAGTGACCCACCATCAGAGTAAACTATTCAATTGGTAGTACTAATTCCCAGAAAATAAAAAGACTTAGAACTAGAGATCGTGAAAGTGTGAGAAACAAAAGTCTTTGCAAAGAAACAATGGATAATGAGAGCATTGGTATGAGAATTGCCTTGTCTTATTGTGCTAAGGTGCCTGGGAATAACTAAGGAGAGTGTTGTGAAGTTCAGCGGAGAGAAGTGAGCTAGAAGATTTGAGGTAGTGGCAAAAGACACAGATTCTTTCTTCGCCAGCATGTTGTAGAATATGTTTTGCAGGCTGTTTTCGGCAGACAGGGAGTTTGTAATCCTTGGAGATGTACCCAGTTCGACCACTAGCCCTGGAGTTTCCAGCGGAAATACTGCCAAGACAGGAAGATCCATTTGGCAGAGCATGAGGGTTGGTGTCTCAATATCGTGCATGGTCTAGATTTATCTCATTATAACCTTTATTAACTAGCTCCCAGGCAAGATCCTCTTCCCACTTCCAGCGTAAATCTCTTTTAAAAGCTCAATTAGTAGGATGTAGTTCATAGGCAATAATATAGGCATTTGTCACAGTTGTATCAAGGAGCCAAAAGAATAGTGGTATCCAGTTTCGAGCCACTCGTAGTTGAGTGGCATAATAGAATCTGCGCTGATCAGCAATATCAACCACTCGCATATTGTCATCATAATCTGCCATTAAAGCTGAAACTGAAAGGCTTCTGTGGGCCTGTGGGCCGTAAACTCCGTGCACTGCTGCTCGATTATGAGTTGTTTCCCTTGGGCGACAACGGTATCGATCCTTTCTGTCATTTTCCTGACAGCTATGAGCCGTAGTCAAAAGCCTTACTAGGTTATTGTCCTGCCAGCGCACAGCAAGAAATTCATGAACTTGAACAGCTGACAGGGTATCCCAGGGTAGAGCAACTCTCTTCTTATCTACTTTATGTACCTTAGGAAACTAGGCTTAATTGATACGAGCTGTGCTACAAGCACTAATCCCATAGGTACGAAGAACCTGAAAAAGAGGTATATTGGAGAAACAGTTATCACAATAGAGAGTAAAGCAATTCTCTTCATAAGGTAGCAGTAGGCAGAGCTTCAAGACAGCAAGAGAGGTAGGACAAAGTTTACTTGGATTCTTGTAGTCTGGTATTTCATTTTGGCCGGCAAAGGATTCTACTCGAGAAGTAAAAATAAATCCAAAGGTATATCCTCTTTCTGCAAGACCGAGCGCCTTATAGCTCAAGGGAATAGGCTTGCCAGGAATTGTGATCATGGGAAATGACCTTCCCACAAATTGGATTATCATTTCGTCAATTGCAACTGCAGAGGCTGGCTTAAGATATTGCTGAAATCGCTGCTGTAACTCATTCGCCAATGGCAGTAGCTTATAGTATCATTACATCTTGGAATAGCTCTCACAGGCTCAGATATATGAAAAAACCTTTTGATTTGCTCAAATATTCGTATGGTCATGAAGGTTGTTATACTATTTAATCAATTAATATACATAGATTCTATATTCTCTTTCAAATGAGACTCGGAAATATGCTAGACCCAGAGGATATACCACCCAAGGACATTGAGTTATAGGAAGATGAAAAAGTGGAAAAAATGAGTGAAATGAGAACCACAATGCACTAAAGATAGGTAGTTGGGAAGAGAGACAGTAGCAGTTAGCTTGAGCAGGGTGAAATATTACAAATGGTGGAAGTGAAAAAAGGGCCCAAGATTAGAAATAAAAAACACTCCAAGAACAGACATGGAATATCTTACTGGTAAACAGGACCATGATCATCCCTGTGCCAAAAATTCTCCATACTACTACTTCTTGGACTATGAACCCTCATTTATATCATGATTCCAATCCAGATATTCAGATGCAAGATCTCTATATGCTTCCAAGGCCTTTGTCCCTCTCCTCCACTTCTCTTTCCCTCAGCATATAAATTTGTATTCCTTACAAGTAAGGAAAAGGTTTCTTCTGTAAAAAAAGGCTTGAAAAAGCTCCCTGGAGATGAGATCATGGTAGGATTAGAACTGTGCTCTCTACTAACAGAATCGGCTTCTGATATAGTTGAAAACTCTGGAGGCAGAAATACTCTTCTTGAGTGCTCAGGACAATAATGTTGATATGGAGTAAATGGTAGGACTGGCGGTAGTAGACATAGATTTCCAGAGCGGATCGTATTGTTTGGTGCGTTTTGGTAAAAGGTATTGGACACTCTCCTCTCTGAATTTTGTTCTTTGCTTTCCTCTTCTCTCCTTTGTCCTTCTTTATGGTCTGCAAATTCCCTATTTATCTCATTTTCTTGACCCTCTTCACTCTGGCCCACTATCCAAACCGTTTCTCCCTCACTGCTGTCTTATGGATCCATGATTTCAATACAGTCACACCACACTCTCCCAGATAGCCAAAATCCACACAAAATTCAAAGAATCTCTCTGCGACTGCAAATGATCTGAGACAGGCGGTCAGGTTTGATGAAAGACAATTTTCAATCAGGGGAATTTCATCCAGAACAGCAGGATCTCAGGGAGAGGGAAATCTCGGACAGTAGAGAGCCACTGTACTAGGTAGATTTGTTTCTACAGTGATCAATTTTGTTTTCCACTCTTCTTATTCTTACTAATATTTACATAGTTTCTGTACTATGCCGCTATCAGTATCCTAAAAGAAGTACACTTTTGACCTTACCCTATTAGTCTTGGCCCACACCCCAAGTCGATAATTGAAAATGAGGCAAGGGATAGGGCCTATAAGGGTCAGCGGGGTATCTGGTTCAGCGCGATCCGAGATAGCAGGGCGTGAGTGTATCCCTTGCCTTGTTTTCAAATTATTGACTTGGTGGGAGGGCTAAGACCGATCGAGGAATGGTGAAGCAGTATGTGTAGTTTAATCTAAATCGGGATAAGGAACCTGTGAAGGGACTAGAACAATATTACTAAGAAGTTAGTATTTGGGGCAAAAAAAACAAGAGCAGAGAGAGAAGTGTAAAGTAACAAGTGATTACCAAATAACGACTCGGACTATGGATCCATATGACAGCGCCGAAGAAGAAGCTCAGTGGATTTTAGGCCATAGTGCTGAAAGTGAGATGCAAGATAAGCCTGCCGATCATGAAGAGACGGAGGAAGATGATGAGGAAGAGTTGGTCCGGCCAGAGATTAAAAGTAGTACAATTGACCATACAAGTTTCATTTCACTTCTGCCAGTTCCGCCCTTTACTCCCTATGAACATTGTCAGCCTAAGCATTCCTGAAAGGTGGTCCTTCCTCCTGAGTTTACTCAGAGTGGAGAATTTGAAGGTAGTTGTATGCAATACCAACCTAGATTAATTCATTAATATAAAGTTGGATATACCAACTCCAGGCTGTTTTTTCAAGCTGTTTTTCCCTGATAGTACTTTCAGCTTGCTTGTCCGAAATACAAATCTGTATGCTTATGGGAAGCATGCCAGTAAGGCAGGGCATCCGTCCTGGAAGGAGGTAGGAATTGCACACCTCAAGATATGGATCGGTATTGTGATCTCTATGGGTGTGCATAGTCCAAAGAGTGGAAATATGCAGAATTTTTGGTGTCGAAATGACCATAGCCCAATTTATCGGTAAGTCTTTTTGTTACTACTCTTTTGAATATCCATCATTGATGTGTACAGGATAATGACATATATGACTCTCCAAATGTTCGAGAAGATAAAGCGCTTTTTTCATATTTCTGAGCCGGTTTCCTCTCTTCCTCGATCCAATTGGTACTATAAACTCCTCCCGCTTGGCAATCACCTCTAGAGTACGTTTCAGCAGTACCATATTCCAGCAACTGCAGTAGCAGTAGATGAAATGATGATTTGCTTTGTTGGAAGATCATTCCATACAGTTCCAATACCTGGAAAGCCTATTCCCTTAGGTTACAAGGTTCTGGCACTGGCAGAAAAAGGATATACATATAGCTTCATTTTTACATCCCGTGTTGAGTCTTTCTCCAATCAAAATTCCCTCCCTAGCTACACTTCTTCAACAACCTGCAGATTAAGTCCCACCTCCCAAGCTGTTTTGAAACTCTGCCTACAGCTACCCTATCAGGAATATCGATTTGCCTTATAATGCGACAATTATTTCTCCAATATTCCCTTATTTCATATGCTTCTAGCATATGGTATTAGTGCTTGTGGAACTGCACGTACCAATTCAGCAGAATTTCCAAAGGTAAGTGTTTTATATAACTTAGTTTAAAATTCCTCTCATGCACCACTTTATTATTGTTGAAATTTGGCTTTCATATATGTGTTTTGTTTGGTGAATTGGTATCTAGTGTGTGTTATTTACAATACTGGTTCAGTTTTGACTTGTCTTACCCGGATACTCCTGTTCAGCACAAGGTGTTCTTCTCCTTGTTTATTAGTACTTTAGTCGAACTCTTAGGCTATTCATGCTTGCTTAACTAATATCAATTCATAACAGGTACTTAAGGTAGATAAGAAGAAAGCTATACTACCATGGGACACACTCTCAGGTGTTCAAGTTAGGGACGTGCTGGCTATATTGTGGCAGGACAACAACCCGGTACGGCTGTTGACTACAATGCACAGTTGTCAGGAAGATGACAGAAAACATCATAACCGCCGAAGACCACGCCAAACAGTACGCAATCGGTCAACTGTGCAGAATATTTGGGGTTCTGATGCATATAAGAACCTCTCCGTTCCTGCCTTGACTGCAGACTATAACGACAAAATGGGCGGAGTGGATATTGCCGATCAACGAAGAACCTACTATGCCACTCAGCTCAAAGTTGCCCAGAACTGAATACCTCTTTTTTTCTGGTTACTTGATACCACCGTAATTAATGCCTATATTATTGGGCATGAGATGTATGGAACACATCAGGTATACCAAAAGCATCTAAGATGGAAGTGGCATGAAGATCTAGCATGGGAGTTGGTCAATGAAGGATTTTATGAGCCCAATCCTCAGCATGCTCAGGAGCAGGAATCCAATCCTAATGCTGTACCTAATGGATCCTCCTGCCCAGGTGCTATACCAGCTGGAAATACAAAACAAAGTCGACAACATGGATATGTATCAAAGTATTATGAGTTACCTGTTTGCCGGAAACAAGTGGGAAATCATATTCTCAAGCATATGGGAAAGGAAAGGCTATGTGTTTTCTGTCACTATCTTAAGTCTTCTCTTATATCTACTGAAATGCGTACTCATCTCCTTTCCCATCCCCAAGCACCTCGTTGCAACAAAACAAGACAATCCTCTTATCAGTGTCTGCACTGCCAGCTGTATCTTTGTAAGAACTTTTGCTTTTCACATTTTCATAAAGTTTAAAGTGAGAGAAAAAGTGTTCTTTCCCTTTTGTTACTCTTCTACATGTCACAATAGTTATTTCGAAATAATAAGAATGGAGGAGTGGTGGTTGTGGTAATTTCTCTACTACTTGTATGGCTAAGTTGAAGCCGGCCCGGGACATCTAAAGTGCCAGTGTGATTTCCTGTGCAAAAGGGTCCAACTTCAATTCTGCAGCATGCGGACCCAGTACTTGAACGGTCTCTTAAGTTTTATGTTGTATGTTCTCAAGCGAGAGCCCATTGAGAATAGCTTTTGATGATGGAGGGTGGCTAAACTCGCACTAATTCATTAGTGCGCATGCTAAAATAATGTGAAATTCGGCAACAAGGCAAGGGATAGGCCATGCAGCTTGTGAGTGATGCAGGAAGCAAGGTCCACCACCACAGGCGCATCGCCAGCCGCCAGGGTTGTTTCTGATGCCGGCACTGTGCAAGTGTACCGTACTCGCCAGAAAAAAAAGTCTGTCCCCGACCTTTACCTGCACGCTGGGAGCGCAGTTCAGAACTGGGCTTCGCTCATGGCAACAGGTGGCGTCCTAGTATAATACTCGAGTACAGTATGGGTAAAGATCGGGAACAGACTTTTTTTGGGCCAGTACTGCATAAGTATCCCCTCGTTTGATCCCGAATTTCACAACTTTTTCGCGTCGCACTACAGTTACGATCAGCAGTCACTAGTTAGTAATAGGCAAAGTATGCCTTAAACCGCCATGATGTTTAGACCCATTTGCGGTGCTGAACACTTAGGGTGTTTCCGTAATCTTGATGTGGAAAACCTCTTGCTTGAGAAGCAGCGTAGTGCTCAGAATGGAGCAAAATCAGTAGCACTCCGCATGGCCACGATGGGGACAGCATTTTCTCCATATTTACTTATGATGACTCAAATAGGCTAGTGTCCTCCATTTTACACCCGGGAGAGTGCTAGAAGCTTAGGGGATAATAATCAATTGCAAGTTAGTGGTACTCTGTGTGGCATCACGCTCACCCAGTGTCGGTGCCACACTGCTAGGGTTGAGTCGCGAAATCAAACGAAGGGATGATGCCGGTGCAGATAGGGCGCGGTAACTTGGGTGTTGAGGCGTTTATCTGCGATTAAAATTGGGGAGAACGAGAGAGCCATATGCATATGCTACACGCGCGTTCGTCAAGTTCTGACACCCCCTTGTGCCTCAAGAACAATACCTGTTTACAACAGCAAGATAGCAAGAGCCCTTTTGATAACTGTTTTTCGGGTATGCCTCTAGGGACATTGTAAACTCTTGTCACAATTTATCATACTGAATAATCCAGGGAGAGGGTCAGCGAAGCGTTTCCAATTGATCGCAGTACGAGAACTCGGGAGGGTATGAGAACTTTGCGAATGCGGCTGGTACAGCACGCAGCATTCTCCGATAGAAAAGTCCTAAGCCACCCCGCATAGGGACACCGTTGATCTACGGCAGCGATTGAGGTGTCTGTGGAGCTGAGCTACCGGTACTTGTAGTTGGTTTCGTATGACTTAGGTAGCGGTGGCGGCAGGCACTGGTTTCGGAGGATAGAAGATGGGAAAGTGGTTCATACGGTACAGTGTTTCTACTTTTTCTATTGCTCACAGGGGGTACCGTATGAGTGAAAAAGTGACGGTTGCGGGGCCCTCTGCTCTGAGTCCTCTGGAAATTCCTGTTCTGGCCTTGTTGGTGTTTTGAAACTAGCCCCCACGCCCTCTCTCTACTCACTCTGAGTTGAGCTCAGCAGAGGGGACTTTTTCTAATGGCAATAATACCAGTAAGAGCCAAAGAGAGCAAGAGCTTTGCACCAGAGCGTGGCTATTGACTTGCCTCAGGGGCCCCTTCATCAGATCAAGGAGTGCAGTGTTTTTAGTGCTAGTCGCAGTGCTGTTCAGAGCCAGCGAGAACGAGCCAGTCTGCATATTAGAGCGGTACGCGCGAGTCCCTAATCAAATCCGCGGAACGAGCAAAAGTTCCAAAAAATACATTCGAAACAAGAATCCACCCGAGATGCGTTAATCCTCCCCCCAAGTACTCGTACGGATAGAGCTACAGAAGTAGGATCCTTTAAAGACTACCCCTCCCTCAGGAAATCATCTTTAAGAAGGGTACCGTGTCTAAAGTGTGAGGCTGCCCCATACTGAGGGGATTGTTCCTGGCTTAAGCGACGAGTTTTAGTGTCTTCTAGAGGTGCTGACCTAAAGGGGTCGGCTAGTACGGGTATGGCAGATATTTACGCTTTCGGTGGCCACAAGTTGTCTTCTATTAGCAGCCGCGCCCAGTTAGGCCGACTCAGCCGTGCATATACTGCAGTCAAAAGTTCCATATCGCAAAGCAAGGACCAACCAACACCTTTTGCACACTTTACTAATAAGCTTCTAGTTTCGCCGGAGACCAATCTTGCCATATGCCGAGACGACAAAAATTTGAATCAACCATGGAGACCATTTACCTTACGAGCACCGACTATCGTGGCTTCCCTCATCATTACGGCTGCTCTAATAGCACTTATGGAATATATCAATAAAATCAGTATTGAAAAGAAGGCATTATTCTTTGTAGAAAGGGCAGAGGACTTTCCAATGGGTGTAGTATTTTGTTACCGGTATCTACCTCAGATGATAGTTGTGGCATTGGGGGTGGGCTGGGCTGCAGTGGATCTAGACGTGAAGCGACTAGAGCCATACTTTCAATTATCAAAGCCCGAGGGAGCAACTGCTAGCAACTCGATATTTCTTCACTATCCTTTTGACTTCATCGCTTTTGTGCCAATCAATGCTGCCAGAAGAGGGTGCGTTTTGATGCACACCCACCCCGTTAGAGATATTCATAACTAATGATGTGTGCCACTGGAACGTCTTCTGGGCCGGGCTGGCCCTGTGCTTGATTTTCTGGGTCATTACGCCGTTGAACAGTTCTCTCCTGATTACCCAGCCGGTGACACGAGATATAGAGACGTCATTCAAGACATTCAAAAAGCTCACCCCGTTCGATGACCAACAGGCAGCCATAAGTCCTTCTTTCCTATACACTAGCTATGGTGTAACCTGGCTGGGGGACAAGGTGCATTCATTCATGACCAAGGAGCTCATCGCCATACCTTTCAAGCCAGCAAGCTACGGCGAGGATCATTTAAACCGAGGCAAAGAATCCTGGACTGCCCGGACAAGGGTGTTCCAAACGGAGCTCGCATGCGCTCCTGCTGAGATAGAGCCTTTCGGAGAATCTTCCCGTATGTACAAGTTTAGCACGGACAAATGTACATACCCCGTCGACCCTCTCTCTAATCCCAACGGAACACGGAATATGATGTATATCGGGTTCGCCAACAACGATGGCATGTCAGATTACTACTTGACAACACCAGGGTGCAAGGACCCGAACTTATTCCTTGCGATCTGGGCCAAATCACATAACGCCTATAACAGAAGTGACGAACTCGATTTAAACGCTCTCTACTGTAAGCCAAGTTACCACTACCAAACTTATGAAGTCACAGTGGACGGGGCCGACGGCTCAACTCTCGAGGCTCATCCTATTGGGAAGCGAACAAATTTCACCCAGCAGGACAAAATTATCGACATCAAAATGTTTGAGGGGAATGTGGGTGCAGCTGCCACAACCGAGAAGGTAGATACGAAGTATTTTGCGTCCCAGGCTCCGGCTTCTATATTGAGGTTGAAGGGTTGGGGCCTTGATAGCCCGATTCTCCAGATCACGTATGCTGTTGGATTGTCGCCGGGGAAGAAATTTGACGACTTTAAAGACCCCGTGACCTTCAGGAGCGGACTGGAAAGAATGCACCAGTTGCTTTTCAATAACGCCTTAGAGACACTGCTCGTGCCCGATTCCGGTGGAGAGGAGGCTGTGGGGAATCGGGTAGTCAGAAGTGTAGGGATTGTTGTCGTCCCTGTAATTGCTCACATTCTAGCCGGCTTTCTGGGGTTAGTTGTTTGTCTCTATGGAGTGTTCTTCATTTCTTACAATAGACAGAATAATCTGGCTAGTGACCCAGATACCCTGGGAACGAAGATGGCCCTGGTTGCTTACAGCAAGACACTTCTGAGAGATTTTGATGGCACAGACGAGTGTCCGGCTCCTCATTTGTGCATGGAGCCCAATAAATATAAACTTGGAACCTGGAGCGGTGAAGGTAAATACCGACTGGATGTCGTAGGCGGTAAAGATAATCCACTGGTTCAAAATCCACACGCCTCTTGCACTGTCCCTCACGATGGCAAATTGGTCAGTCCGGTTGAACTGAATATCTGGACGGGGCTCACGGCAACACTTGTAAACATCGCCTTATTGACGCTACTCATTGTCCTGTATAAGTCCTCTTTGCGATGGAATGGTAAAACTCGACCAAACTCATCCAGGATTACTCCATAATGCTAATATGATGGTTAGGTCTACCAATGCTTTCCGACACTCAACTGGTGACCCAGATTATCTTCTCTTTCGTTCCAACCGTCATCGCTACGCTTCTGGAGCCGTTTTGGGTCTTGGTTGGCCGTTACCTGGCATTGTATCAGCCATACACCGAGCTTCACGGAGGAAATGCATCACCAGATTCCTCCCTAGGCCTTAAATACACAAATATCCCCCCTGTGCTCATCGCCCCACGTGCGCTTCGTCGCGGTCATATCGTCCTCTTCCTAGCGTCCATGATGGTCATTACGGCAAATTTCCTCGCCGTCGCGTTGGGTGGTATCTTCGACCAGAGTTTGAAACCACTCACATCCGACTTAACGGTAATGTACCCGTTCACCACTAGCATCAACACAGAAATCCAGATTCAGATCCCGAACCCAAGACAGCCGCTTGTGCTGGAGACATTCGCGAAAGATCTGGAAGAACATTGGCTGGTTGTCAACACCAACGTCGTTGAAGGCACAGATTTGCCAGCATGGGTCACGGACGAATTCTACTTCCTCCCGTTCGAGTGGGAGCCAGGGAATAAGTCTGACTTGAGGACATTAATGACACAAGGATATGGGGGGAACCTGACATGCTGGTTGCTTGCCGGTGACACTTTCCAGGGGGTCAGTAAGGCATATGGGACTACGTTTGAAATCAACGTCACGATGCCAATATCAGATGGTGACTCTGTGCGCTGCGGGAATAATAACGTAATGAGCACCCAAGTGGTGGAAGAAGGGACCCATCCATTCGCAGTGGAGTGGGTCTGGGCCCTCAAAGCCTCCAATGGAAGTGACCAAAAAGCCGTGCAAACCTGCAGTTGCCTAATCCTCGCTGGCTGGGGCCGTGGTGAGGCAAGTCGCAAGAGCCCAGACACAGCCACAGGAGATTATAACGAGAAAACCTACAGAATACCAGCGAATCCCGGGCCCTCCCTACAAAATACCATCAATGTTTTTTTATGCCAGCCAAAAGTCATGTTTCTCCTTTTGCCAAGAAAACCACACTCACCTTCTAAGGAAAATGCTGCCATAAAAAAAATAAAAAAATAAAAAAAATAAAACTAGAAAATAAACTGGAATTAGGCGAATTTATTAATATTTTTCTTTTTATTATTGGGGAGATATTAGGCACAGAAAAGCGCAATTTGTGTAAAAGTCAATTTCCAGGGGTGTTCTTGGCAGACAAAGCCCCTGTGAATTTCCTAAGATGGAGATTTGCCAACACATTTTAAGCAACACAGGCTACTGAATAATTACTTTTTAAAAATTTAAAAAAATGCGTGATTTTAGCAGTGTTTCTGGTTTGCTTTCTGTAATTTTTCATTAATTTTTCAATTTTTTTTCACTAAGTAATTCTAGAGAATTCGGCTAGTGTTATCATTTATTACTGTATTGGGGTAAGAGAAAAAGGTTGAAACCTTGGATGGTATTTGGGAGGGAAAGTCTGAGGGCCGCTGGTATTAAAAAGGTTTGCCCGATTATAACACAAAAATCTCCACAACTATGCAATCTAACTCTACAATAATCTGCAGCCAGCAAATCTCCACCGGTAAGTTCAAGGTGACAGTAGATGGCGAAGGCCACGTAAAAAGATCCAAGCTCATCGGAGAGCTCAAATATAATGACCCTACAATCTTCAACCGCTCCACCTCAGTCGGGAACTTCACAGCGCGCTGGCAACGCTCCTCAGCAAGCCCCCGAAGTCAGGAACCACCACCTCTGGGGTCATGCGCATAGCCAGAACTCATCCCATAGCTTCCCGCATTTTATTGGCGAGTACCTGATCAATAAGACACTCTCCGATCCCTCGACCCCATCGCCGAGCTTCGAGGATGCCCAGCACGCGCTAGCAATGTTCTACAAACGCTTCTTTGCCATCCTGCTCGCCCAGAACCAAGACACGATATTCGTCCCTGCAGGCAAAGTGCGCAGATCCGAAGTTGGCAAACTCGAGTCCCTGAAGCCGCGGATGTTGATGGACCCCGTGATGTTCTACATCGCCGTCGTTACACTGGGATTCCAGCTTATTGCTAGAGCTATAATCTACACGTCGAGACCTAGGTGCTCCCTGTCGAGATTCCCGTATAATCTCGCTTCCGAGATCAGCTTCTTCTACGCGAGTAGTGCTCTGTCTGACGTTGCTGGAACGGCGAATATGAGCTCTGCTATGCGCAGCAGGCATTTAAAGGGATTGGGGTGGACGTATGGCTATGGGAGATTTAGGGGGTCGGATGGGAAGAAGCATGTTGGCATTGAGAGGATGAGCTTGATAAGGGATTATAAGGAGGCGATGCATGGCAGGGAGTAGTTGCGGTGTTTATGTTTTTTTTTTCTTTTCTTTTAGCTTTTGGGATTCAATTTGACATTCTACGATGGAGTTATAGAGTCATGGGTTTTATCAGTTGCAAGTACCATAGATCCTACATCAAATACGGCCTGTGAGGATTAATGAAGAATATGAATATATTATTTTGGGGCTTTGTGTATGGGAATTTTCTTGCGGCTAGTGAACGAGGTAGCCTGGCAGCTCCATCGACATCTGCCCCTTGTGCTTTCCCAAAGTGTATTTACCAGAACAAAAAACTCCAACAGCTTGAGAGCCAACATGTGCCAGCTAGGCCCTGCCCGCCGACCTATTAGACACTTGTATGATAATATTATGATGGCGTTTTTTGGCCGAATATTTTGCCCGTAAAAATCCGGCCGTGTACTCTGATTTCCGTTTCTAGCCTCAATTGCGAACCATTTTTTCTCGCTGCCTTTCTCCCGCTCCTCCTCCTCCACTTCTACATGCAAGCTCTATCTAAGCGAGTTTTGGAGTGCACACGCCCCAACTCTACGGCGCTGTGTATAAGTTTGTGTGAGTTGAGCTGTCCACGGCATCTAAGCTGCTCTAAGGATGCTAGTAGGACAACTGGCAATCCTAAACTAGAAAAGAAAAGAGAAAAAAAAGAGGGCGTAAGACACGGAACATAAAGCGGTAGAGATAGACCGACTATTATAATTGAAAAAATAACATCAACCATTATTTTAAAAACAGTCAGATCCAAAATACTGGTTGAATCACTTATGTCCACCTCACCAATAGACCTTACACACATTGGATTCCACCCGTAGGAGTCTATTTCAACCTAGTGACACCATTTTCCCCTTACGCACAGTGTTCCTAGCCGTCCAGTCTGTCCGTCTTCGGGGTTGGACGGGACTGGCGACGGCTCATAGCCCTCCTTTTGGGGGTGCTAGGACGGACTACGCCCGGGAAGGTGAGGACCGGACGGACTGTAGGGGACTATAGTCCTAGCGCTTGGGCCTCCAGTACCAGCCCGAGTTAAAATCATACACAGAACAAATCGTCATCGCATCATGACACATCACTCGTGCGGTGCCCCACAGTCCCCTGCAGTCCCCCAGCGGGCCCCCCCTGACGGTTGGAAACACTGCTTGCGCATGAACAAGAGAAACAAATAGGAGAACATTCTAAAGTCATCCAATCCATGGCGCCTCGTGGCTGATGGGCTTTGATTGCATGTTCGGGATTGTCGGGAGGGCAGGGTGACTGGAAGAAAAGAAGATGGAGAGAAGGATGTGTGTGCATTTATACGTTGGACAAAATGGAGTTTTAATACTATGAGTGATGATCCGGGCGAGTGGTGTTAGTGGGTTTGGGTTCGGTGCTAAGCACTATATTCTAAGGAGAGTTATTTTATCTTGTGTGAATGTAGATGGGTGGGTAGCATAGTTTTGACAAGGAAATTTGGTGTGAGCTGGTATGAAAATAAAACAGGAATTGGGTGGATACTTGAGGAGTTGCTTATAATACATAGCACCTGCCCCTCCGAATTTTGCTCCCCATACTGCCTCATCTTAAGAAAGAGGGCTTATGAATGGCACAGTGGTAGACGATAGAAAGAGAATTCACACGGAACTTTGACACTTCGCTCGTACTCTTGAAATTCACACTCTAACTAAAACAAAATCTAACGGTAGAGACAGGTGTATAAGTAAAACATAAGTACCACGCCCTGATCCTTCCATCGATCACCACACCTATCTCTCTATTTCCCTCCATGCCATTGTTCCTCCATACACTCCCGTGATAAACAAAGGAAAGACATGTCGGTCAAATCTCTTTCGTAAACGGTGAAACAATCTATCTCAATCTCCCAAATCATCTACAAGCTTCTAAACGATCTTTCGGACTCTCCCGCATATTCCAAAGTCAACCACATCCTTCTAACGCCTCAGACTCTCAACAGTTCCTTTTGAGAACTAGAGATCGATAGAGTACTGTACGTGATCCCTTCGGTGGCGTGAAATATGGGGAGCTATTTATTAGAGCAACGCTGTTCGTTACTATGCTCTAAGTTAGGCCTTACGATCAATTATAGGTGTGGGCGACATTACCTGAAGGAGGAGGTATGGATAGTGCCTACTGGAAGACATACGACCCCAGGATATTGTGCTAACTTGGCACCTTAGTATCTGTTTGCACTGTTAGATGATCAGATTGTACTTAAAATCCTAGTATCATTTGCCCCTTGGAGTGTCTGAAACAGTAAAATTCGCGACCAGGACGCTAGGCTCGGAATCAGTCAGCTGCTAGCTGCTTAAGCCTATAAATTCCAGCTTTTCAACCCAAAGTGACTTGGCATCACCACAACCATTAATCGTCAACGAATCACAGCACTCGAAGGACTCCAGAAGGAGGTTTGCATGCCTGGTGGCCAACTTTACTGTTTCTGACACCCCAAAGGATAAAAAGTAATTCTGGGGCGAAGTTAGGCACCCTGCTAGGCGACCTGTGGCTTCGACAGCTGTAACTAACACTCGAAGATCGCCTATCAGCAGAGGAATTTACCTACCACGCTACGCATTACAACCCGAACTACTTGAGTGAGAACCAATGCCATGCTCTCGCCGAATATCGGTATTCCCCATCAACCAAGCCCACACAAAAGCAATACCAAGTGCAATCGCCGCCAAGCCACTCCTAATTAAAGAAGCGTTTTATAGAAGTAAAGCACCTACGCAAAAGTCTTGGTTACCAGGTATTAAAATGGTCGCAACAACGGCGAACATAAAGTAAAGAAATTGTAATAACTCAACCATACATGATTCAATTGATAAGAGATTAGAGAGAATGAATTTTAGGACCAGCCTCTACAGATAAATGAAAAAAAAAAAAGAGGGAAAAAGAATTTCTAGTATCTTGTATACCAGCCCTTTGCTGCAATTACAGCTTGAACCTGGTCAGGTATTGACCTCCACAACTGCTCAAAAAACTCAGAAGGAATGGTATCCCATACTATAGGCAATGTCTCAGCTAGCTTCTCCTTGACCTTCTGAGGGCCACCAGGAGTTGAAGCAATATCTGGATGCTGAATCTGAAGTCTTTTCTTAAGTTCAACCCAGACATGTTCAATGGGATTTAGGTCAGGTGAACAAGAGGAGTGTTCAGCCAGTTCAATTCCATTTTCCTCAAACCAATCTAGCACTACCTGAGTGGTATGGACAGTAGAGTTGTCTTGCTGAAAGATAAGATCACTGAGAGTGTCACGAACACAGATTAGGACTTGTATAAGAAAAATTTCCAAAAATCTGAGATAGACCTACTGGTCTCCTAATTTTACCACCAAGGGAACAAAGTTTCTCCAGGTGCTGTCCCAGAAACATCCCCAGACTGTCAAAGAAATACCCTTGCCCTTTCCTACCCCTCTCACACACTCTGGATGCCACTTTTCAGAGCCAGATCTGAAGACCCATTTTGGCTATGGATTGTGGCTTATTTTAACAGAGTATTTGTCACTCCAGATTATCCCTTCAAAATTCTCGGCAGTGTAATTTTGGTGTGTCTTAGCTCAAGCTAGCTTCTTTTGAGCATGGTCAAGTGTCAGCTTCACTCTTTTCTTAGCTACTGCTTAATGCTACTCACTCTTAGGGTGCAGTCCACAGTAGACACAGAGACATTTGGTACTAATATCAGCCACTGTTTCTCCCAATTCCAGTCCCTCTGGATCCTTGCCCCTTGCACTAGAGATCTCTTTGCTCATTGGGAGAGCAGGGGTCACGGTGGTGGGGTAGTACAGTGATGTTTGTCAATTGAGACCTGCATTGATGACAAGGTAAGGAAATTTCTGACCGTTGACCATGAACAGCCAACACTCTGGTCAAGAGTAGATATTTTTTGCAAAATCTCAACAAAGGCAAGGATCATGCCTTTCTCAACTCGGGTAAGCTCATTGTGGGATGTCTTTGGTGCCATGGTTGCTGCTGTTGTGAAAATTCGATCAGGCTTCATGGTAGTATGGTTGCGTTGCCTTCACTTATCCACTGTTTTCACCAAGACTTTTGCGTAGGTGCTTTACGGTAAGCAACTAGTCTGCTGGCAGCGATGTAGCATTCCCGTAAAAATTTCAACCGCTCTACCCCATACAGTTTGTCCTTTTTGGCCGAGAGGCGGTTACAAGTGCAGTGAAGATGGCAAGAACAGCCGCATAAAACCGTGCTGTCCTCGGGTACATGATCAAGCCCCGAAGCCCAAAAGCACCAACCCCTCCAAGCAGGCGGTTTTTCTATCCTCCCCTCCTCCTTTCAACTTATCCTACCGGGGTTCCGTTGAGCGCGAGCAACCAAGAGCTAATTTGGCTCATATTTCCTTTTTCTCGCACGAGCACCGCGAATCTCTCATAGGATATGGAACACAAGCTGCCCGTCAGCTGTACCAATACTTATATCGCTGCGCCCTGTATAAAGGGATGAAAGGAATAACGTTTTACGGTCTTTCGTGTGGCGGCGAGCCAGGTCCTATAAGAAACAGCCACTAGGGCTGTTTCTTATGTCGGTAATGTACGGTACAGTACTTTACAGTACCGGGTATCAAGGGTATGTCTGTCGAACTCCTCATGTTGGCCCAGCTCCCCCTTCGCCCACTCAGAGTACGGGATTCCTTCTGGCCACTAGCCGAGAGTTCGACTGACTTTTTTCACTCACCAAAAATTGGTGTTAGATTGGGTGAGTATCTGCTAAAGAAAAAGAAGAAAAAGAAGAAAAAAGGGCTACATACACATAGCTATCCCACCCAACGAGCCAAAGTTCAACAGGCTATTTTTTATTTTATTTTTTATTCGAGTGTTTATTCTCTTCGGACTTTCTGTGGGATCATCACCTCATCTGCCAATCTAACTATGCCTACAGCCCCTAAATATCAGGGCCTTGCCAAAAGTAAAAGAATGTACAAGTCCATCAATCCTCATCCTCCTACATCGGCCCCTCCCCCACCAAGGTTCGAGAGACTGAAGCTCACACCCTACTCGAGTAGTACGGTACGATGCCGGCTTGGGTGGGGCGTGGTAATAACTAGGGTGTTGAGGCGCTTATTTGCGATTACAATCAAGGAGAACGAGAGATCCATATCTTACAACACACAGGAGTCTCCGATATAAAGAGTTTTTAGCCACCCCGCAGAGGGACACCACGCTGTACCGTACAGTACCCGAGTAGTACAGTGGTTGAGGTATCCGTGGAGCTGAGCTACTGGTCGTTTGTTTCGTACTACTCGGGTAGCGGTAGTCACAAGCGCTGGTCTAAGGGGATAGAAGACGGGAAAGTGGTTCATACGATACAGTAAATTATGTTTCTACTCTTTCTGTTGCTTGACTGTTTGCTAGTTTGGTGTTTACGGTATCTGCTCCTCAGTCAAGGTGTGCCTCTGGGAAGGCCTACCGGTATTGCGTCTCCGTGAATTTACAATGTGGTATCCTTATGGCAAGCAAGAAACGTAGCGGCGGTGATGTATTGGTCTCCAAACTTACCTGTGATTGTGTCTAAAGGCACTAGGATGGTAAAAGCCCCAAAGATGAAATACTAGTCTTTGGATGTTGTCAGCTTGCCTTTATTTACACTTCTTGCTCCCCTGTCTCCCGGTATGGCAGTACCGTAAAAACCGAAATAATCGGGCATCACGCTAAGACGTTGGAGTTGCCTCTCCTAGTAAGGTCTGTTGTCTCAAAGTGTTTTCTCCCCCTAATCCAAAGGGGAAATTCTGGACGTCCTGGCGCCATGCCCAATTATTTAGTTTTTACGGTACCGGTAAGGTGTGCTTAAAACCCTTAGGTAGCGAGCCAGATACAACTCATAGCAAGGCTACCCGAACCCTGTCTTCAAGCTCAGGACCAGTACCACATGGTGGCGATGCAGAATCCTAAACGCAGCACGGAAAATAAAATAGAAATATCCCGCATAACAGGGGCCCAAGAGCAAGAGCTTTACGATAGAGCGCGACTGTCGACTTGCGTCGGGGGCTTCTTCATAAGATCAGGGAGTGCAGTTTTTGTAACGCCGGCCGCAGTGCTCTCGTGAGCCAGTGAGAACAAGCTACGTATGGGAGGGCTGCGCGCGAGTCCCTGATCAAATTGGCGGAAACGAGCAAAAGTTCCAAAAATACATTCAAAAAAATGCACCCGAAATGCGTCAATCCTCCCCCGCAAGGACTTATACGGATAGAGCTAGCAGAAGTGGGATCCTTTAAAAGCTACCCCTCCCTCAGGAAGTTATCTTCAAGAAGGGTACCGTATCTAAAGTCTAAAGCTACCCTATAGGGTAGGATTACCGAGGGGATTGTTCCTGGCCTAAGCGACGAATTTTAGTGTCTTCTGGTGGTGCGGACATAGAGGTATCGATTAGTATGGCATACAGTCACGGTTTTGGTGACATAGAGTTGTCTTCCAGCAATCGCACCCAATTAAGCCAACTCAGCCATCCATATACTTCAGTGAACACTTCTGAATCTCCAAGTAAGGCCAACCAACACCTTTTACGAGCTTTACTCATAAGTTTCTAGTTTCACCCAAACCCGAGACCAACTTTACCATAGGCCTAAACGACAAAAATTTGAATCAACCATGGAGACCATTTACCTTACGAGCGTCGACTATCATGGCTTCCCTCATCATTACGGTCGCTCTAATCGCACTTATAGAATATATCAATAAAATCAGTATTGAAAAGAAGGCATTATTCTTTGTAGAAAGGGCAGAGGACTTTCCAATGGGTGTAGTATTTTGTTACCGGTATCTACCTCAAATGATAGTTGTGGCATTGGGAGTGGGCTGGGCTGCAGTGGATCTAGATGTGAAGCGACTGGAGCCGTACTTTCAATTATCAAAGCCCGAGGGAGCAACTGCTAGCAACTCGATATTTCTTCACTATCCTTTTGACTTCATTGCTTTTGTGCCAATCAATGCTGCTAGAAGAGGGTGCGTTTTGGTGCATATCCACTCCGTTTGAGATATTCATAACTAACGATGTGTAGGCACTGGAACGTCTTCTGGGCAGGATTGGCCTTGTGCTTGATTTTCTGGGTCATTACACCATTGAACAGTTCTCTCCTGACTACCCAGTCGGTGACACGAGATATAGAGACGTCATTCAAGACATTCAAAAAGCTCACCCCGTTCGATGGTCAAAAGGCAGCCATGAGTGCTTCTTTCTTATACACTAGCTATGGCGTAACCTGGCTAGGAGAGAAGGTGCATTCATTCATGACCAAGGAGCTCATCTCCCTACCTTTCAAACCGGCAAGCGACGACAAAGGCCAAGATCATTTACAAGTATCACGAGGCAACGAATCCTGGACAGCCCAGACAAGAGCATACCAAACAGAGCTTGCATGCACTCCTGCTAAAATAGAAGCTTCCGGGAGAACTGGATACGAGTTTAGCACGGACAAATGTACATACCCCATCAGCCCTCTCTCTACAAACGGAACTCGCAATATAATGTATATCGGGTTCGCCAACGACGATGGCACCGCACAGTACTATCTGAGAAAAACCGAGTGCAAGGACCCGAACTTATTCCTGGCGATCTGGGCCAAATCACGCAACACTCATAACAAAAGTGACGAACTCGATTTAAACGCTCTCTACTGTAAACCAAGTTACCATTTCCAAACTTATGAAGTCACGGTGGACGGGACCGACGGTATTCTCGAGGCTAACCCCGTTGGGGAACGAACAAATTTCACCCAGGAGGACAAAATTATCGACATCATAATGTTTGAGGGGAATGTGGGCGCAGCCGCTACAGTCTCTGGAGTAAAAGCGAAGTATTTCGCGTCAGAAGCTCCGAATA
The DNA here is from genome assembly GCA_003521225.1 of Tuber microsphaerosporum. Taxonomy (NCBI): domain Eukaryota; kingdom Fungi; phylum Ascomycota; class Pezizomycetes; order Pezizales; family Tuberaceae; genus Tuber; species Tuber microsphaerosporum. The sequence goes on from QOVD01001008.1 coordinate 22,293, forward strand.
CTATGTTGAGGTTCGAGCATTGGGGCCTTGAGAACCCGACTGGCCAGATCTCGTACGTTATTGGATTGTCACCGGGAAAACAATTCGACGACTTTAAAGACCCCGTGGCCTTCCAGAACGGACTAGAGAGAATGCACCAGTTGCTTTTCAATAACGCCTTAGAGACACTACTCGTGCCCGATTCCGGTGGAGAAGAGGTTGTGGGGAATAGAGTAGTTAGAAGTGTAGGGATTGTTGTCGTCCCTATAATTGCTCACATTCTAGCCGGCTTTCTGGGATTAGTTGTCGTCTGTCTTTGTGGAGTGTTCCTCATCTCTTACAATAGACAGAATAATCTGGCCAGCGACCCAGATACCCTTGGAACGAAGATGGCCTTGGTTGCCCAAAGCGAGACGCTTCTGAGAGATTTTGACGGCACAGATGAGTGTCCGGCTCCTCATTTGTGCATGGAACCCAGGAAATATAAACTTGGAACCTGGGAAGGTGAAGGTAAATACCGACTGGAAGTTATAGGCGGTAAAGACAATCCACTGGTTCAAAATCCACACGCCTCTTGCACTGTCCCTCACGATGGCAAATTGGTCGGTCCGATTGAACTGAATATCTGGACGGGGCTCACGGCAACACTTGTGAACATCGCCTTATTGACGCTACTCATTGTCCTGTATAAGTCCTCTTTGCGATGGAATGGTAAAACTCGATCAAACTCATCCAAGACTGCCCAGCATCACTGACATGCTAGTTAGGTCTGCCAATGCTTTCCGACACTCAACTTGTGACCCAGATTATCTTCTCTTTCGTTCCAACCGTCATCGCTACGCTTCTGGAGCCGTTTTGGGTCTTGGTTGGCCGTTACCTTGCACTGTATCAGCCATACACCGAACTTCGCAGAGGAAACGCATCACCAGATTCCTCCCTAGGCCTTAAATACACAAATATCCCCCCTGTGCTCATCGCCCCACGTGCGCTTCGCCACGGCCATATCATCCTCTTCCTAGCGTCCATGATGGTCATTACGGCAAATTTCCTCGCCGTCGCGTTGGGTGGTATCTTCGACCAGGGTTTGAAACCACTCACATCCGACCTAACAGTAACATACCCGTTCACTACTAGCATTAACACAGAGAACCGGACGGCGGATCTCCTGCAGAGGGTTAATGTGGAGACATTTGCCAAAGATAAAGAGGAGCATTGGTTGGTTGTCAATACTAACGTTATTGAAGGCACAGATTTGCCGGTGTGGGTCACGGGCCAATTCTACTTCCTCCCGTTCGAGTGGGAGCCAGGGAATATGTCCGGCTTGAGGACTTCGATGACACAAGGATATGGAGGGAGCCTGACATGCCGATTACTTACCGATGGCGGTTTCCAACAGATCAGAGAGATGGATGGAGGAGTGGGTAATACGCCAACATTTGGAATCAATGTCACGATACCAATATCAGACGGTGGCTCTGTGGGTTGCGGGAATAATCACACAATAGATGCCCAATTGCTAAAAGCAGGAACCCATCCTTTTGCAGCCGAGTGGGTCTGGGGGCTCGAGGCCTCCAATGGAAGTGACCAAAAAGCCGTGCAAGCCTGCGACAGCCTAATTCTCGCCGGCTGGGGCCGTGGCGAGGCAAATCGAGAGGAGCAAGACAATGCACCCCTCAGCCCAAAAACCTCCGTAATTATGCAATCTAGCACCACAATAATCTGCAGCCAGCAAATTTCCACCGGCGAGTTCAAGGTAACAGTAGATGGCGAAGGCCGTGTGAAAAAATCCAAGCTCATCGGAGAGCTCAAATATAATGACCCTACAATCTTCAACCGCACCACCTCAGCCGTGGACTTCACAGCGCAGCTGGCAGCACTCTTCCGTGCGCCTCCAATGAAAGGAATCGACTTTGGCATCATGCACAACGACAACTCATCCCATAGCTTCTCGCAGTTCATTGGCGAGCACCTGATCAATAAGACACTTTCCGATCCCTCAACCCCATCACCAAGCTTCGAAGATGCGCAGCACGCGCTCTCAATGTTCTACAAGCGCTTCATCACCGTTCTACTGGCCCAGAACCAGGACAGGATATTTGTCCCCGCGGCCAAAGTGCGCAGATCCGAAGTTGGCAAACTCGAGTCCTTGAAGCCGCGGATGTCGATGGACCCCGTGATGTTCTACATCGCCGTCGTCGTACTAGGATTCCAGCTAATTGGCGGGGTTATAATCTACGCCTCGAGGCCTAGACGCTTCCTACCTCGGTTCCCGTATAATCTCGTTTCCGAGATTAGCTTCTTCCATGCGAGTAATGCTATGTCTGACGTTGCTGGAACGGCAAATATGAGCTCTGCTATGCGCAGCAGGCATTTAAAGGGATTGGGGTGGACGTATGGCTATGGGAAGTTTAGGGGGTCGAATGGGACGAAGCATGTTGGTATCGAGAGGATGAGCTTGATAAAGGATTATAAGGAGACGATGCACGACATGGAGTAGTTGCGGTGTTTTCCTTGTCTTTCAGTTTTTGGAATACAATTTGTTATTCTATGATGGGGTTATGGAGTCTTGGGTTATGGAGTCGGTGTTTTATTAGTTGCAGGTACCATAGCTCATATACTAAATAGGGCCTACAAGAACCAATGAATATGAACATATTATTTTGGGACTTTATATATGGGAATTTCCTTGTGGCCAGCGAGTGAGGCAGAGTTGCATCTCCATGGACTTGTGCCCCGTGTCCCTCGCATAAAGCTCAAACAGCTACGATAGCGGGCCAACATATATCAGCTAGGCCCTGCTGGCAGACCTATTAGACGCTGGTATGATTAGCATTTTTTCGCCGAATATTCTACTCTTAAAAGTCTAATCGTGTACTCTCATTTCTCTTTCTGGCTTCAACAGCCGACCACCGGCTCCTTAATATCATGGCTTTGACTGCAGATGCTTCATATATGCTCTCCCATTCTCATAATGTGAATGCCAACACCTTTCATTAAAAAAATTTTCATTTTTATTTTTCCTTCCCCCTGCTCACACTTTTTGTTTTTTTTTTGCTTACTCCCTCATGATGTCTATGATGAATAGTAGGGTGCATGACACCCCCCTGAGACTGAAGGATACAATCCCAATTTCGTTGGTTGAGGGTCTCGCTTATCTGAAAACCTAGAACCGATGTCTGAATTCGGTGGCGGTTTGGGTCCTCACAGACCGCCATAGGAACGGCTTATGTGGAGGCTCAAAGTTTTGTATTAAGCGGGAATAAAGATCATCATTGATTATGACGAGATGATAGAAATGAAAGACTTAAGGAAAGTTGTGAACAGGAAGAGAGGTCTGAAGCAAGAGAAGACCAGAAGGAAAGAAAAACAGGGGTATGAAAGCTTTTCATAGCTTGCGCGTCACTTCGCCGGCGTATACGCGTACCACTGCTGCCTTAGAGTGCGGGCATCTCCCACACCAAGTGCGGCCATTAAACTACTATTTCCAACACCCTCATTTCTGACCTCTCCGAGTGAGCAGTAATGACTCGGACCAAAAACCCCCCGCTGACTCATCCCCCACCACTTAACGTCATCACCCCACCACTAGACCGCCGGTACCACCCCCCACCAATCCATCCAATCTCCAAACACCCACCGCCATCACCCTCCACCAACCAGTCGCCAACCAACAAGCCAGCCAACAATGGCCTGGTTCCAAAAAACCCTCACCCTCCCCCCCTCCTCGCGCGGGAGCTACCTAATCACCGACACGATAACCTCCTCACTACCCGAACTCGCCAACTACCGCATCGGCCTACTCACCCTCTTCATCCAGCACACCTCATGCGCGTTGTCACTGAACGAGAACTGGGACAGCGACGTGCGCGCCGACATGAGCGACTCGCTAGACCGCATCGTGCCCGAGGACCACAAGCACGAGGGGCTATACAGGCACGACGCGGAGGGGAAAGACGACATGCCGGCTCATGTCAAAAGTTCACTTGTGGGCGTTACGGTCACGGTACCGATTGTGGACGGGAGATTGGGGCTGGGGACTTGGCAGGGTGGGTTTTTTCTTTCTTTCTTTTTTTCACTTTTTTGCACACTATTCGCCGGGGGGGGGTGGGTGATTCGGGGCTAATTTATTGGGCGTTTTCACGTCTTTTGTTTGTGTTTAGGGATTTGGTATTTGGAGTTTAGGAGGGCACGGCATACGAGGAAGGTTATTGCTACTATTCAAGGGGAGTTGAAGGCGTAGAATTGCTGCCTTTACTTGGGAGGTTGTAACCGGGCTTTGAATGCTGCGATTGGGGATTTGGGTAGGATGGGTCCCAGCCACCCGGTAGACGATAGAAATAGGCGAGGAGTTGGAGTGGATGATATAGTTGGAGGGATAGTTCAGTCTCTATTACTATTCTGCTCTAAGGAAGATCGCGGGCTGTAGTCATGTAGACAGTGGCAGATCATTAAGTATCACTCGATCAATTCAAGAAATACCTCAATCGTTAAATATCCACGAACCGCTCTCCCCAGGTAGACATTAAGGGTGGCCATATTCCACTGCACCTACTGGCAGACCACCCCAAGCCAAAATTAAACCGGACGGGTGCTGTCCCCGGTGTATTTGCTAAAGGTTCAAGCTGCTTCCTAACCTCAAGCGAACAAGCCATTCAACGCCAGACTTCCTTTCACACCTTTCACACATTCACATTCACATACACATTCACCATAAACACAGCACACCCACACCGCTCAAATCCCACAATAATAAACTCCAAATTCCCTCCATCCAGCAATTCACCACCATCCCTACACATCATTCCAGTGTACAACCCCCTTCAGCAGCCCCGGATTCTCATCATAATAATACTGACCACCAGCCCTAGCCCCAAACCTGCAATGATCCGCAATCAGACTCCCCACCCAAGCCAACTCCTCGCACCTCACCGCCAGCAGCCAAGTCCCGCAAAGACTCAACGCCGCTGTCTTGAAGCGGGAATGCGAGGTGCACCGCGAGCCACCGGGGTTCAACTGCTGGCACCAACCGACCCTGTTGAGCTGAGATGAAGCCATGTAGGTGTCCCAGATGTACGGGCTCCCAGCGCTAGTTTCGCAGACTAATCGCCCAGTAGCGGCGGTTTCACCGAGGAGTTCTGCCGTGCCGTCTTCAGAGAGTTTGTAGAGCGGGAGAGTAATTGAGAAAGATTTCTGGTTGATGAGTGCGAGTTCTGCGAGGTCAGAGGATGAGAGTTCAGCGGGCGAGTTGGGGACTGGGGTGCTCGAGGTTAGGAGGGTGGATGTAACTATGAGGAGAAGGGTGAAGCCGAAGTCTTTGGTGAACCCCATAATTGCTTGCTGGTTGAAGTAGTCTATTCAATGGAGTAGATTCCTGCTTTTGGTGAGTTTGAATACCTTGTTGTCGTGGTGGTAGTGAAGGGAAGAAGTAACGGGGTTCTCGAGCCTCGATGCACTTATTTATACACTTTCCAAAGCTGCCAAGCACAGCGACAACCAAATTCACTTTGGATTTAATATTAGTGGTGCTCAGCCCCCAGGGTTGAAAACCGTTTATGCAAGTTTCTCGAATCGAAAGACTTTGGCGTGCGTACTCGTACAGTACCGCCTTTTTGCATACAAAACTGACAGGTCAACTTGAACCTTTGCACTCGAAAAAACCCTTTTTCAAGCCCGAGGCTGAATGCTTCTATCACTTGGGACGTAAGGCGTTCTTGCTATTTCAATAGGAGAACACTATTACGTCGTCCTCATAAATCCTTCAATCTCTCACAACAGGCAAAGGGCTTCTTGAGTAATTGGGAAAATCTAGATATAGTCCCTTAAATGACAGAGAAATCACTCCGGTAAGATAGCTCTTGTGATCTCAGAATTCAACGGACTCATCGCTCAGATCAGAGGATAAGGACTGCCCGGTATCAAGCGGAAAGACAACATTAGAGTCAGGTTCCAACCAACCAAGCAAGCCTCACCAGATCACTCGCCAGAAGGACAGTCTATCCTAGAATGCCCTTTTGATTAACTGTAAATAAAAACTCATTAAAGACAGTAGGAAGCATACACAAAAACAGGGTCATTGGAACCCGTAACTATCCTATACCATTGAGCCAAAACCCTTATGAGTGTAGAAAAACAAAGAAACTAAAAAACCTATCCATGCACGGCGCCCGCCCCAAGCAAGAAGTACCCGGAAATACGAGCAGTGAGTTTGTGATACGCACGGATTTTTGCCATATATTTTGAGTTTTTTTCCGGATACTTCTTGCCTGGGACAAGTACAGGGAAGCTGAAGTAAAGATAGGGTATTCGTCACCTTAATTCCTGTGTGAGTAACACGCCAAGGCGACAGAGGCTATAAATTTCAAAGCATCACACCTGCTATGATACGGTGATGGCCTTGTACAGTACAACACGCAGATGGGGGGATACACACCAACCTCACCCACTCCAAACGTGTGCCATTCTGATATGCACTACTGAAAGTTGTAGCAATCGCAGACTAACC
>QOVD01001011.1:0-64320 GCA_003521225.1 Tuber microsphaerosporum
TCCCCGAAACTCTAATAACCACAAATAGATAGATCCCAAGTATAAGATGGTTACAGAAATATTGGAAGAAAATGGAAAAAGAGAAGAAAAGAAGAAAAAAAGTTAAACTAGAAGCAAGTCTAAATAGTGTCCAAAAGGCCCTCGCTCTCAAGAAGGAGGATGATTTGGTGGACAATGTTGCGGACAGTTTGCTTGCTAACATCCACAACAAGGTCAGGCTTGATGGGATCCTCATACGGATCATCTACGCCCGTAAACCCCCTGATTTCGCCATTGCGAGCACGCGCGTACACTCCACGCCTGTCCGTCTTCTCGCAGTACTCTAAGGGCGTGGCGACATGGATGAGGTACACGGACCCGAACTGCTCGATGGTCTGCTTCGCCTGGATACGAGAGTTCTCGAATGGGGCGATAGGCGCGGCGATGACGGCAGCGCCAGCGCGGGTCAATTCAGCTGCGACAAAGGCGATGCGTTGGATATTCTTGTGGCGGTCCTCTCGGGAGAAGCCAAGCTCTGCGGAGAGCTCGGAACGGACGGTCTCGCCGAGGAGAAGAGTAGACGACCGGCCGCCCTGCTGGTTCAATGTGACTTGTAGAGCACGGGCGACGGCATCCTTGCCGCTGTTGGTGTACCCAGTCAAGAAAACGGTGAAGCCTTGCTTGTGACGGGGTGGGTGGGATTCCCGAAGCACTTTGACAACTTCGGGGTATGAGAACCACTCTGGGATGGGGGTCCCCGTACGGAGACGGCGACGAAGTTCTGGGAATGTTAGCACTCATTAGGTTTACTCATGTGACTAGCAATACTGATCATACCGGTCCCGGAAATGTTCAAGGTCTTGGTTCCTGGCTTGATCTTGTCGATAGGAGCATACTCGTCGGTGTCGGGGAGATATGTCATCATCTGGAACGGAACAACCTCAATTCCTAGCTCACTCTTGTACTTTTCAATGGCATGTTGAGCATCGTAGGGGCCATAGAACTCGACACCCTTGGAGTTGCTTCCGGGGCCAGCGTGGTCTCTTCCGACAATGAAGTGAGTGGCACCATGGTTCTTACGAATAATGGCGTGCCAGATGGCCTCACGGGGTCCCCCCATGCGCATAGCAAGTGGGAGAAGGCCAAGGACGGCCATACCGTTGGGATATCGGGGGAGGAGAGCTTGGTAGACACGTACACGGGTGAAGTGATCAATGTCGCCTGGTTTGGTGAGACCCACAACGGGGTGGATAAGGACGTTTGCCTGACGCGCCCTAGCAGCACGGACAGTGAGCTCTCTGTGGGCCCTGTGCATGGGATTCCTCGTCTGGAAAGCAACAATCTTAGACCACCCCAGCTTCTCAAAGTGCAATCTCAATTCGGCGGGAGTGTCTGTGTCACCATTAGTACCTCGAAATGATGTCGCGCCAATTCGGATCACCAACATCTCAAGCCAACGTAGTCGTAGTGATTGAGCCTGTTAATCGCGTCAATCTTCCCACCGACATAATATTCCCGAGCAGTGGTGAATAGATAACGGATAGCAGGGTGCTCCTCATCACCACCCAAGACCTCTCTGGCTTCCTTTTGCCTATTTGCTTGTCAGGGCGGGTTAACTCACAACATCTCACTCACAACCTACTTGTCAGGCTTGTAGACGTCGTCAACGGTAATGATGGCCAAATGACGGTCATCACGGAAATCGCGGAGTGTGATTCTTGCGCCAGCCTTGATTCCCAATGCTTCGATCTGAGCCTTGGAAACATCCAACGTAATCGGTATGGAGAAGAGTGTCCCATCCAGGAGACGAAGGTTCTCAACAACTCTGTCCCAATCTTAACATTTATCTACCCTTCAATTCCGGAATATACCACGACAAACCCGTTGTAATCCTTCTCATTCATAAACCCTATCCGCCCCAGTTAGGATACGCATGTCAGGGGGCGAAAAAAGATGCAATCACGACTAACCCTCCAAAGGAGAAAATCCGCCACTCAGAATCAATTCCAAATCGCAAAGCTGACGCTCAGTAAGAGCCAGAGCAGGGAGAGTCTCGGACTCAGCGAGAAGCTCATTGTGTCTTGGAATATCCCTAGCAATCAAGTCCTTGAGGATACCTCCATGGGGCTGCGGCAAATCTGACATTTCTGTTAATAGCGGAAGAGTATTAAATAGATCAAAATAGAAACTGAAGGTAGTGTCCTGACAGCTGGAGAGAAGAAATGAAGCCTAGGGGTAGGAGTGATTAATATAAGTATCTGCAGAGCAAAGAATACGACCTTCAACTTAGTGCTTCCATAGAAAAGATTCACGAGTAAACATTTCCCTACAAATGACGTGATTTTACTCCTAGATTGCAAACCATCCCAGCCCCTTGGCTTCTGGGGCTGCGCTACTAGCGATAAGCCATTTCCTCGGCGTATATTGTAATAAAAGATGGCTTCATTTTTTACGTAGCGGTATGAATAGCGGGGTGCGGATTAGAAACCGTTCATCTTTTTCCAGAGAAACCAGGATTGGCTTTGTCAGGTTGGAGGGGCAAAATTGGTGGGGCTCTGCGGGGCATCGAATTCTACAAGGGCTGGGAAGGCCTCGCCCTATTTTTTTTTCCCCCTTCCCCACCCGTTCGTTCCTGGGAAGGCGCCGACCGCGGAGATCGTAATATCTCTTGGCGTCAGGTGTTATGTGAGGGTCTCATCTGGCTTGCGCAAAAACAACCTTGGTCATAAGCATCACTGTTCCACCTTCTACTGGTGGTGCTCTATTATGGCTGATACCGCATTCCAAGCTAGGTCTTTGGTATTCTTCTACCCCAGTTACTCCCTTTCACTCCCCTCTCTCCAGCAGGATGGAAGACTGACAAAGGCGATGATGCATCCAGTACCGCAATCTTCTCCGTTTCTCTAATCGTTTTTCTTCATACAATTTTCGCGAGTACGCGAGGCGAAGGACTAGGGATGCGTTCAGGGAACACAAGAGCACTGAGGATCCAAGGAAAATCCAAGAGCTTATGCAGAAGGGGTTGAAGGAGCTTCAGGTGTTGAAGGTCCGTTCGACTGCTGTCCGCTGACGGCGATGGCGCCGCTAGAGTAAATGTGTGGGTAGTGTTCTAATACGGGGCTCGGGGGTGCCTAGAGACAAACCGTGGTTAGCCAGTTCTTCCAGATGGATAGATTGGTTGTCGAGGGCGGTGTTCCGGTGCTTCCCCTTCCATGAGGTGTGAGGTTTGGTCAAAGCTGATTATTGGGTAGGGAGGACAGAAGGGCAGAAGGGGGGACATTGTGCGACAAAAAGAGCTTGGGTGAGACCTCCTCTGTGCTACTTTTGCAGAGCTCTACTAATGGCCGCCGCAATACCGGTAGATGAACTTAAACTTCCACCCTTCATTCTTTTTTTTTTACTTGCTTCGTCTCTTGTTCATAGATGAGATTCGCTAGTTCGGTTAATTCCGCAGTATCACTCGTCATTGCACGTACTGGCCATCGACAGCCTAGATACTTGCAACGGGCAAACTATATATATTACCAGTTTATCTATAACCGCTCTTCTCATTACCTCCCAGGTATCTAATACCGTATTATTTGGAAAATAGCGAGTAGGGCCAGGCTGGGGGTGTACACTAAGTTTGAGATATTTGCTGGAGTGCATTGCATCTATATGCATTGTTGCATGCGGGGGTCGATACCTGCCGCTCATGCATACCTCATGCTTCTTATCACCTCCAGCCCAGCCTTATCCCCCATTTTTTAAGATGCTACAGTACGGTAGTCCCATACCCTGACTCTACAGTCACCATCGTGAATGTAGACTCTTGTGAAACTCGACATTGTTGGCAGGGTAACTTTTGTCTTTGAGACTGGCATTTGCCCTTGTGCTCGTACGCTTGGCTGGCATATGTCGCCATTGCCAGAAGGATCACGACAGGCCTAACCGCTCCGGAGACATGATCACGAGAACTCTGAAGTTTGTGAGCTCAATTGTTATCATTTTGTATCATATCTTCAGTCCTTTGACTTTGGGACTCGCAGCATATGATATAGATGAGTTACCATACTGGTATGGCTTATCCCGATCCAGCCAGCGCCAAGCCTTGTCATCCTCACCTATCCCGGTTGCTGTCCCCTTTTCCACACCAACTTCTACTTGCATTCATCGCAACAAACCAGAAATCAAATTCACGAAAAACACGTCAGTCAAACGTTAGAGCCTCAACCTTCCAAAAGGACCAGCCAAAGCAACAGGAAAGTCAGGCTGCCAAAAACATCTTCACTTCAGCCTATTACCTTCCACACAAAAAACGCGAACGCGTGGTTCGTGTGAAAGAAAAGGAAAATGCCAGCACGCATCTCCTTTGTGAGCTCTCTCCCTCCCTCTTCCTTCGCTCATCCTTTTTTATTGCTACAGCATCAAACACTTCACCTCTACTATTATGAAAAAAGAATCCTCCACGGCAGCGACAGCAACTAACACATCGCAGTATCGACCAAACGGCCAATCCCGCCGCCAAGCACGCTCCGCACACGACCACGACGTCTTCGAAGGGCTGCCGGTCCGCCGGTGGTCGCGACAATGGGTTCACGTCGGTAAATCAGCACCCCCACCCCCGCCCGAGCCAGAGCTCCCCCTGCCAAAAGAAACCCACCTCCTCCCGCCCATGTCACAGGCACTCCTCCAAGCCGCGAGATCAAGTTCGCAGGGCAAGCCCACCGCCAAACCAGCGCACATCCCGGGGCAGCAACTCTTCCAGACCAAACGTTGGATGCAAATCCCGCGCCACTTGGAACCCCCCGAGCCCGTGTATCTTGCCAAGCCGCTTGGTGGGAAGCGCAAGAGGGCAGAAGTAGAGCCCCCACCACCGCCCGTTATCGCGCCTGTTAGACGTCGTGTCCCACCACCAAAGAGGAAGGCAAAGCCCAGAGGCAGGAGGCCAGGTTATCGGAAGACCGTGACCTTCGCTGCTGAGGGGAATACCGAAGGTTCTACTGAAGCCGCAGCGATCACAGTTGACCCCGCACCAGCTGTAAAAGTGCCATTGGTCCCTCCAGTTGCTGCCGTTGAAGTCCAGGAAGTTGTTCAGATCACAGCGCCGGCAGCGTTAGCTCTGGAGAAAAAGAAGGGACCCAAGGGAAAGAAAAAGGGACTGGGTAAGAAAAAGGACCCTTCAGGGAAAAAGCTGAAAAAGGTAAAGGGTGCTGTCGGTACTAGCACTCCTGGGAAGGGAAAGAAGAAGGGCAAAGCTATAGCAACATCGACACCGACACCCTCAGCTCCGATACCCGCGACCACCAACGATGGTGACGGCGATACCTCCATGGGCGGCACTGAGGCTTCCGCAATCGCACATGTCACCCCTATCAATACGATCCTGAACGACGAGAGTTTGACTCGAAAAGTTTGATGGGATAGTAGTGTCAGAAGTGTGGGGGGGGCAGGGGAAGGGTTCATCTCTTTTATCCCCTTCCTCCTTGTACTATGCTACTTTTTCAAGTTTGGGTCGGGTTTACTTTTTTTCTTTTACACCCATTTTTTCCTGTTTGGCCTATTGGCCTCGATTCCGAGCACCTTTTCAAATTGATTACTATAATTGATTGGATGGATGGATGGATACCGTTACGCTTAAATCGTGATTTTTCTCTTCTACATCTATTTATCGCAGCATTGTTGGAGTACCGCACCGCACCCTAGAAAAAGGGTAAGAGAGTAAAAAAAAAACCTCACACATGATATCACAACGACTAAAGATGGGACTCGACCGTCAAGTTTTGGGTAACCGAATAGTAATGTCTATAATAGCTAGAGAGGAAGGAAAGAAAATGGGGGGGGTGGGGGAGGGGTCCTACCCTCTTCATTTAGAAAAATGCCTTTTTACTTTTTAATTTCTCTTGTCAGGCTCGATTCCGGGTGTCTTTTCTCTCTCTCTCTCCCGAATTGATTGATACTGATTGATTGGGTTTGGTTGGTTGGGTTCGTTTTTGTTCAGATATTGATTTGTTACAATGATTTCTGTTGTGATCGTGGGTAAAGTTTGGGTGTGGATGGGGGGGAGATAGTTTTGGTTTTTTTTTTTAAAGTTAATGAATGAATTGCGAACTAGTATTGAAAGAAGAAGAAAAAAGGTATTCTGTGAATGGATGAATTGGAGAAAAATAAATGGATACCATGAGAGGAGGAAGAATAAAGTAGTTTTTGTGTAAAAAAAACAATACCAGTCAACTGGTGAAATAGAAACTAAAGGAATAAGAAATCGAACGTATCCTGCAGCAGCAGCATCCTACAAGCTTCCTGACCGTGATATGACATGATAAATAAAAAGCAATGCTTAGCCGCAGCTGCCGTCGCTGCACCCACCAGAGCCTCTAATGCTATCCACTGTACCAAGCTTCCTCCCGGAACCAGAACCAGGAGGACCAGGAGGGGGCGGGGGTCCACCCGGACGTCCAGCTCCGCCAAAGCCGCCAGCAGGCTTCTTCTGCGGTCCCGTGGACCTGGGTTTTCCGTAATTCGCGAACATGGAGTTTTCAGCGGCGGGGATAGCATCAAACTAATATGCCATGCACATTAGCCTCCCTAAGCAAAGAAACAATAGAGAGAGAGAGAGAGAGAGAACACTCACAGAAAACAGAGAAGTAAAATACAACCCCAAAAACACAATAACAACCCTAAGCACACCCCTAGCCCTCGCACCAATCGGCAAATTATCAATAACCCGCCCATCAAGAACATACTTGACCGCCCCACCAGCACCCAAAAACCCCCCTCCTCCTCCTNCCCCGCCCCAGAGGCAGCACCAGCCCACTTCTCCACAAGCCCCATTAGAGTCCCGCGATTAGCGCCCGTGACGCGATCGACTTCGTCACCGCGCCGTAGAACCACGAATGTTGGCATGGCCCGGACCGAGTATGCGCGGGAGATGTCGATGCAGGCGTCCACGTCGCATTTGGCGAAGGCTATGATGGGCGCTTTTGCATGCTTGGTGGCGAGGGCTTCGAAGATTGGGGATATGGCTTTGCATGGGCCGCACCAGGTTGCGGTGACTATCGTAGAGTTTTTTTTGTCAGTTGAGTTTGAGTAAGGGGGGAAGAGGGGGAGGGGGGAGGCACAGTCTATGATTACAATGTTATTTTTGGCGATTATGGTGGAGAGTTGGGAAGATGAGGAGATGGTTTGGACGGCTGACATTTTTTGAAAATTTTTTAGCCCTTTTTTCGCTTTTGCTTTTGTGGTGGTGATGATGATGAAGTCGAGTGGTGAGGTGAAGTTGAGGTTGAGGTGAGGTTGGGTTTTAGGAAAAGTGGCCTTGTGGGATCGATTGGTCATTGATTGATGAACGTCATAAGAATCCGGACCCCTTAATGCCAAGCCAATTAGAGAGCATACCCACCAACGCCAAGGTGCTCGCAACAGCCCTGAAACTCACGAGCTCCCCGAGGGGAAATGCTCCGGGATAGGAGGTACAGTACTCTGAACCTGTGAAGCAAATGGTGTATTTTTGAGCACAAAGGCTTTTCCACAATAGACCTTTCTATCGCTCCTGATATCCCCCAACCACCATTAAAGAGGGAAGCCGTACGATACGATATTCAACAGAAAGTAGCACAGTACGGTACACTTCCCCAAGATACCGACAATAACAAGGCGCAAACATGCATCCGCAGCGGGAAAACCGGTAAAGTTGCCCTCATCCATCCATCCAAAAACACCAATAACCAGACCACCAGTATACATAACGAGTAAGATCTTCAAAACCCCCCCCCCCTCCAAGACGTGCTTCGCGAAAAACTCCCTGGATCTCCCGTTTATCATTGATATTGAGTGCATAGTATACTCTATCACTAGAATATCTATCTATTTATCTAAAGGAAGGAAGGAAGGAAGGAAGGAAAGAAGCTAAAAAGCACAAGTTACAATTCCGATATTGAGCCCCTAACTAGTACACCACGCACTAGTTTTTCTATAAAATTACAGTAAGAGTTCCTTCGCTAAATTCCTTTCTTGTCTACTTTTGCCTTTTTTTTTCAAAAAAAAAGGGTCTCCTGGAGTATTCTGGGAATTCGTCCCCTTGGCATGGGGTCTTCATGGCTCGTATTAGATACGAAACTGCACTAGCCGAATCGGCTTCATCCCATCGGGTTGGAACCAGGCTCAACCGAATCAACCGGCTCGACGTCCGCCAGCTTCAACCAGCAATTTCAAGCTATCCCATCTTGAGATTATAGAAAGCTGGCGAAGGATATTATATATTATACTGTACCTACTGTAATCCATCCCATTGAGAAGTCTTCCACGCCCCACGAACATACAGTTAACACAACACAGGGCAAGTACCAAACACAGAATATATCTATCATACCCGCCCTTACACGCTACTAAAACAACCACTCAAGCCTTCAGGGAGGGGGGTTCTAATAGCCGGAGCGAACAGCAACAACATTAAAAAAAAACCCCCAACAACAACAACCACTAAACCACCCCGATTCAGTCGATACCGATGCCCAAAATCATCCTTCCACCCTACAAAGCGCCTAAAGCATACATGCATACATCCTCAGCTACCCTCCTCACATGCAATATACCCCATATCATAGACAGTATGATATAGTACAAAGCAAATCTCGAAACGGGACTTGATCACAGTTTATCACTCGTCCTCTCTCTCTCCTCCACAATTAATTATAGTACCCCCAATCACCAACTCTTTCGGATGGCGGACCTGGCGAGGCGGGGAAGTTGGCATTCTTGAGCATTTATAAAGTTTCGAAAAATCGCCATGGCAGTGTTGGAGTGTACGAGTAATTATATGAAGGAGCTGTTACTCCTCCCCCCGCTTTGGGATTACCAGGATCTGGGATTCGTACTGAGGAGTTAAGTGACGGATGCATAAGAGAGTGGTCGAGAGACACCGGGTGGTTTGCTAGCTTATAATACTCCTTTGGTAAAGGCACCTAGGTACACAGATACGATGATGTCGGATGAAAAGCTGGAATTCAGAATGTTATCACGATTCCGTAATTAACACCCAAGAAGATGAGATGAGAGAAAAGTGTCAATTTCCATTTTGCACTAAACATCTAAGCCCAAAAAAAAAGACGCAATAGCCAGACAATACAATACAGTTACAAACTTAATAAACTCAACACAATCATGGCATATAGCATAATATGCGTATATACACCCGTGCGCCCAGTCCCCCAAAGTAAATCACTTTCATGAAACGGAATATTACAGTTTGGATTCAAGGGGGGAGGTTCCCATGAAAACAAAAGAGATGAAATGGAGTAGGATAACAGGTTTGGAATTCTTGGCAGAAAGATGGATATCTGATATCTCGCGGAGATTGTAGCTGATGGGAAGGAGGAGAAAGGACAGCAAAAGCAATAAAGGAAGAGAAGAGAAGAGAAAGTAGTAAAGTTAATAAGAAGGTATGTAATTGGGAAGATAAAAAAAAAGTAACAGAAGGAAGAAACCGGTAGATTCCCCACTCAACACCAACAGGAGGAAAAAAAAAAAAAGACAAAGAAATGTAAGAATTCAATCCCAATCAAAGAGCAAGCAAAAGACTTTCACGGAGTTAGAGAAGAAGAAAAAAGAAAAAGAAAAACAGCCAGAAGGATAAATGAAAAAAAGGAAATGAGAAATGAGACCCCTAGTAGTTTAATCCCCACGTTCCAATTCGACAACCGTCAACCACCCCCGCGCAATCATTAATTCCAGCCAGGGAGTATATACTCGTGACAAAAAGGCAACACAAAAAGGAAACAAAACGTCATTATATCACACCACCCGCCACTACCGGTTGCTGTTGAGCTTGCAGGTGATTCTGCTGCTGAGGCCTTGAGACAGGACTTCTTGCTTCATTTCTGCTGTCGCTCCTCTTTGCCGCATCACTCTCCTCTTGCTGCAACTTTTGTCGCCACATGGCAAGACTACCCGACAGTTCCCCACCTTCGGTAGAAGTGGGTGTCTTCTCAAAGTCGAAGGTACTGCTGAGCCTGTAGTTCTTGTTGGTGTTCTCCCAATGGCTGCGGAGAGTATCTAACTCCATGGCGAGTGAATCTAAGGCAACGCTGTTTCTTGCGTCGGGCCCGGTTCCATAAAAGCTACTCCTCGCGGACCCCGTTTCAATGGATCCATTGGCACCTTCTAGGCGAGTGCTGCGACGGTAGGCATCCACCGAATCTTCCACACGATCGAGCAGGAAAGAAACCCTCTCCTCCGCATCCTGGGCTCGTCGTTCCAGCTGGGTGTTTTCGATCTCGAGCTTCTCAACCATATGCCTCGTTTCGCTAAGTTGTTGGGAGACGTCCATGAGCTGCAGTTGGAGCTGGTTGTGGCCAATCTTGAATTGGTCGCGTTCTTCTCGGAGTGTGTCGAGGGTTTCCTTAGATTCGCGGATCTGTTTGTCGAGGGCGGTGGCGGACTCCCTAACCTTTGTCCGGAGGTCGTCGATCTCCTTTTTGAGTGAAGCTCGCTCGCCCTCCCAACTCTCGACTCCGATTTCGGAAACGGATCCCTGTCTTGAGCGTTCGCTATTCTTCCTCTGAGCCTCTTCAAGCTCAAGGTGGAGTCTGGCGTTCTGAGCCTTGTTTTTAGCAAGCTCGTCCTTCATACGCTTCAGGAGTTTCTCAGTACCCTTGACGTAGTGTACGGCAGACTGGTAATCATTTTCGAGCTGTTCAAGCTTCTCACGGAAGTGCTTCTCCACCTCTTGTGCCTGCATCTCAGCCGTCGACTTGGTCTCACGGTGGGCACGGAGGCTCTCCTCCAGGCGAGTCTCGAGCTCACGAAGACGATTGATCTGCTCGGGGGTTGCGGTTCCGGAAGGACTGGGGCTTTGGAGGCTGTGGGAACGGCGCTTGTCGTAACCGGCCATGCTCGAGCGTTCAGCGAGGATTTCCTTGAGAGCGTTGTGTTTGGTCGTAATGGAGTCGACTTCCAGCTGGCGGTCAAGTAGGCGAGCGTTGTTCTCTGCATTTTCCTGTTTTAGTCGTCGAACCTCGTCGAGAACTTCAGCCATCCGTCTGCGAAGAGCAATTGCATCTTTGCTGGCTTGGCCTTGTTGGAACTCCAAGCCCGCAACCCTCTGCATCGCTTGTGCGAGTCTCTCGCCAGTTTCATCGGCCTGAGCTTTGCTCTTCGCAAGTAGACTATTGGCAGAAGCGACTTGCTCTTGAAGAACTCTAACACGTTCATCAGCCGCACCAGTACCGCTCATGATTTCCCTCTCAGATACCTTCTGGAGTCCAGCAGCCATTGCTGCGCTCGCAGCTCTGGCCTCCTCGGCATACTTTTCCATAAGTTCCTCCGTGTCTCTTAGTCGTGTGTCGGTGCTTGTGAGATCCGCAACTTTTTCCTCGTATTCGCTCTTGACCTGAGCCAGCTTTCTCTCTAAACCTTCTTTGACCAGTCGTTCCTCCTCAAGTTGCCTCGCCAGTGTGGTGCTCCTCTCACTGCTGGCCTCCATAGCTTTCCTCAATTCGCCCATTGAGCCTTGGTAGCCACTATTGTCCTCCAATGCTTCTTCAAGCTTCAGTGAAAGTTCGTCCTGGTCAATTCTTAAAAGTTTAGCCTCTGCGGTGGCCTCAGCGCGTGCGGCAGCTTCGTCCCTAAAAGCTCGCTCAGCATCAAGTAGCTCTGCCCGAAGGCTCTCCATCTCCGACGCCGCGCGGTTTCTGAAATCATCCAATTCGGTGACACGGCTCTGCGCAACTGCTGCAGTCTCATCGGCGAGATGGCGGGCCTTCCTCTCTGCGGTGATCTCGGCGGTTAGAACTTCGACTTTAGCACTCAGTTCCGCCTGGGCTGCTAGCGAGGATGCGAGCTTTCGGCTCATATCGGCCATCTTTTCGGCATCCATGTTGGCAATGTCTACCGCAGATTTGTCGCCGGTGGGCGTGGTACCGTTGCCACCCAAAGCTGCCAATTTTGCCTTCGCATAGACGGCCTCCTGAACAGCGACATCCCTCTGGCGTTCTATGTCCTGGATGCGTTTAGCAGCAAAGGCGGCTTGGGTATCCACCGAACCCTGGACTCTAGAGAGCTCGCCCTTAAGGAGCAGCATGGCTTCGATGAAAGGTCTTTCGTCTTCCGCTAACGATTCGTTTGCTCGTTCGTCCAGTATAGCGCTTCCGTTCGTCTGAGGTGTGTACCCCGCTCTTCTAGCGAGTGCAAGCTCCGAGGAATACCAATCGTTCTGGTGCTTGAGCCGTTCCATCTCCTGACTAGAGTTCTTGTTCTCTAGGGCCTTCGCAGGCGGATCACCGCTCTCCAGTACAGGGGGTAAGCCTTCGGGGGCTGATGTTGTGCCGGGCGAGCTATGAGGGCTCGTAACCGCTGATCTACCACTGGCAAGATTGTTCAACTGAGAGCTCGGGGATTGATTGGGGGCTGGTGATGATGGGGAGCGGTCGCCATCAACATTCTGTTGCTGCCCTTGTGGGCCCTGAGGCTGGGCCGTCGGTCCCTGCTGTCGAGATCTTGATCTCTCTTGTGGAGCTGGCGCAGTACCTGGAACAACGTCTGTAGATCCCTTTCGCTGTTGCGCGGTAGGGGTCCTCCTCCCATTCACTGTGCCGGCTGGACCATCACGCGGCTGAGGTTGAATGGGGGAAACATTGTCCTTGGGTTTGTTGTTGTTATTGTTGTTCACAGGTCCACCCGGCGATCCGGTAGGGGTCCTACTTCGTGGGCCTGGAGGGGCGCCGTTTGTCTTAGGCGGCGGAGCCTGTTGGGTCGGTGGGGGTCCTGCGGGGGCCTGCGACATAGATGCCCGTGGCAACCGAGAGTTTACGCTGCTACCAGAAGTATTATTACTAGCAAGCGGCGTTGATCCGGCCGATCCTGGCGATCCAGAAGCAGTCACACTCTCCCTTGGGCCTTGTTTCACACCCCGATTCCTTGGGTCGCCTGGGCCGGGTCCTGATCCATCTACCGATCCATTCCTTAGTCCCTGGATCCTCTTATCAGTGGGCGCAGGATTCCTATCTGCAGGGTTGCCTTGTTGGTGGTCGGTGGGGTATCTGATTTTCGCTGTATCGAGAACATAGATGAACTGAAGCTCCTCCTGGTTTCTTGAAGGCATACTAGGCTCTCCACCAAGCACAATAATCTTCTGTCCACAGGTCGTCATGGAATGTCCCGAGCGCCGCGATGGCGATGGTCCCATATTTTGGAAGGTGTACCATCTCCGCGAAGAAATCCTAAATGCTGCCAAATCGCCCAGGTCCTCACCCTCTGATGTCCGACCACCAAAAACATACATCACGTCTCCCACAAGCGCAGCTGCATGTCCTTCTCGGGGCGAAGGAATGTAGCCAATACAGTCGAGTTGGCTCCATGAATTGGATCGGGGATCGTAGGACCAAACATCATTGAACCATGTTACACCATTTGTTCCTCCAAATCTAGTTCACAGTCAGTTTGAATCAAACACCGGCAAAAGGCAGACGCATACAGGTAGAGTTTATCCGCCCAAGTGACAATCGTGTGGTTTGTTCGGCTTGCCGGCATATCAGCTCCCGCTTCCTTCGCTGGTACCAGAACTTCCCATCCCGATCCGGTGCTCTGCAATGTGTTCAAATCGAAGGCGACCAGGTCGTTGAAGAAGAATCCATCGACCTGACCCCCAAAGATGTACAGCTTTGAGCCTAGTATATTCAAAGTGTGACCATATCTTCCTGCTGGTCTTGGGCCATTAGGATTCGCACGAGACCATTGGCGAGTTGCTATGATTCAATCAGCCGATGGCGTAGGTAAATGAGAATTAGGGGCATCGCATACAGGTATTTAATAAATAGAGAGTCTCGTCAAGAACATCTTGCGGATCTAATTTTGTGTCGCCCCCGAATACTAAGATAGCCCAAGGCTAGTTAGTAAGTGCAATTCGCGCAGCTCCTCGGTAAATGCCATGATTGAATGGGAGCGAACCAATAAACGCATTTCCTACTAATAAACTAGCGTGACCGACACGGGGCCCTGGGCCTTCACTTGTGGTCATTACGGGGTAGGCGGCTAGTTGAGTTCCACCTCCTTCGATCATCCATAAATCTCCACGTACAGTCTGCGAGCGAATCAGACCCCCCATAATATAGATATCACCATCCTTCCCGGCAACACCATTAGCTGCATGGCCGTAGCGCGGAAATGGCGATGGATGCGATGATGAGAGTGTTAATCGCCGTTGCGACCATGGGTATAGAGCGACATTTGCAGGGTTTACTCCCGAAGGCGATTGCTATCATTTCAAAATCGAAAAATCAAAAAATCAGTCCAGGTACAATCTTTGAAATGTTTTGGAGGGTATTGAGAGGGAAGGGAGGGGCTACCCGTGCTTGAGGGGACGATACATTCTGCTGAGGACTCGGTATCTGACTCTCTGAAAGGCCTTGTTTCTCCGAAAAGCCTTGTTTCTCTGAGAAGCCTTGTTGTTGTTGTTGTTGTTGTTGTTGTTGAGGTCTTGGAGGACCTGTTAAAGCTCCGACTGGACGTTGATCTAGACCCGATGTCGCGCCGACACTCCCGGCAAGACTATTGAGAGAATTGTTGACGGAGCTGGAGGGTGTTGGACCACCAGGACCAACTGGGGCGCCGCTGCCGGGAGCACCAGCCACGGTAGGAGGTATCGGACCGTTAGGAGTTCCTTCTCGATGACCGTGTGCACCCTTTTTCTTCCCGAATAGAAAAGCCATGATTAGCTGAAGCTTTGTTGCTATTGTTGTTGTAGTTTGTTGCTAGTGCAACTCTTACTACTTTTACCCTCCAAGGCTCCGTTGCTAGCTGGGTGGTTGTTGGAGACACAGGTTGCAGAGTTATCGTATCGCAGGGGGGGACGTATGGGAAGGAGAAGGAGGTATGGTATGGTTAAAATAAAATAAAAAGTTTAGGGGATGGATGGATGGGGTCGGTCACTTGGGACGACACGTTCCTTGGTCTATCAGGACTTTATTCGTTTGTGGGGACACACGGATGGGTGAAGCGCAGTCGCAACAAGAAACGAACTCGAGCCTTTTGAAGCAGAAACAAACGAACGAACGAACGAACGGGAAAGCACAAGCTTCTTTTTCTTCTTTTCTTCTTCTTCTTCTTCTTCGTAACCGACGTGAAAGGTGTTGCGGGAGAGTGTGGGTGGGTGGGCGAGTGGATGAAACGAACGGCTCCAAACGTAATCAATCAATCAATCAATCAATCAATCAGTAAGACAGTCTTGAGGTGCTGTTCCAGTTGTGGGATGTAGTGGTGAGCGTACCGGTACCGGTAACCAACTCTGTCGAGGGTAGGTAGGTAGGTAGGTAGGTAGCTGAGTGGAAGGGCAAGAAGAGAAGGAAGGAAGGGATTAAGCGTAACCGTACCGGTACCGGTATGATAGTTCGTCTGTATCGTGAAGCAACAAGAATGAAAGATGAAGAGGAAGAGGGAAGAATGAAAGAAGAAAAAAGAAAGAAAAGAGAAAAAGGGTTGAAACGCAAGGACAGGAAGGTTAAGCCCCTAGGTATGGAAACCAGTAGATTAACCTCCCTTTGCTTTGGTGGTGGCAGGGAAAGTACCGCAGATAGAAGAAGCCGAAAAAAGGTAAAAATAAAAAAAAGAAAGGAAAGATCAGGGCGCACAAACACAGACGGGCGATGAGAAACAGAAGATGCTTTGGTGCAGGTATGTAAGCTAAGGCGATATAGGGTAAACAAAAAAATAAAAAATAAAAGATGCAGATGCAGATGCAATGCTTCCCCCTTCCACAATTCTGTCACTGTAGGCTTGAATTACCGCACGGTTACCTCTCGAAGGGGGAAGTGAGGTAGAGTACTTGTGAAGGGAGGGGAGGGGGTTGGAAGGGAAGGGAGAGAGAGAGGGAGGCCCGCCCTGCCGGTGGTACAAGAGGACAACCCTGGTACCGGTACGGTACGTGATGGTATCCAACGAGCCAAACAAAAACGAGAAGGAAGGGAGAGGAGAGGAAAGAGAGGGGGAGAGAGAGAGGGAGAGAGAGAGAGAGAGATACCGGTATGATGGTCTATGTAGAGCCACCCATAGAGTATGCTATATAATACTGTAAGCAAAAGGGGAAGAGGAAGAGGGTCATATCAGGTTGAAGGGAATCAAGTTATTGTAGCCACGGTACCTCAGTTGCCTTTTTTTGCGAAAGGGAAAGGGATGGTTGGATTGGATTGGATTGGATTGGATTGGGTCGTGCTCGGGCTGGGAAAACCTTGGTTTGGTTGCCGCCTCCTTTTTTTTTTTTCCGAATGGTGGTTGCGAGGTATGATATGATAGGTATCGGTACGACAGGCAGGTCACGCCCCGTCATCATTGTCCTATGGCACGGTGGGTTGTGCGGTGCATCTATACCTTGCCGGTATCGGCATGTCAGAGAGAGATGGGACGGGGGGGTGGATGGGCGGATGGGCGGATGGTATTGAGATGGAGGGAGGGAGGGAGGGAGGGAGAGACTTTCTGGATATGGAGCTCGTATATAATTGGGATTGAATTGAATTGAAGCGGAGCACCGGTACCAGTATCGCAAATCCGCCTCAAGGTTCACAAGTTTACAGAATACCGGTATACCGCTATCATACCAGGCCTAGCCATCTTGACCATGATTTTGCGAATCCCTGTTCTCGTCTGTTGTCTTGGAAAGGAGAAAAAGACGGTCGTCCAGAGTTACGGTTACAGTGCTCGAGTATGGTTTCTCCTTTTCATGGCAATCTACTCGTGGCAAACCCGGCCTGGCGCTCTTCCACAATTGTGCGTGTGTTTCAAACTCGACCTCCGGGTGGTGGTGGGGAGGGAAGCTTTCCGCTTGCCATGTTTTGCCTTGTCTTGTTTACCTTGCCTCAAACTCGCTCTCTCTCTTTGCACCTAACAAGCCAGCTTTCTTCTGCAGTACGGTAGCACGGTTGGGAAGGGAGTGAGTGAGTGGATTAATGTGTTGAAGAAGGAACAGTGATATCGTATGGTACGGCATGTATGTGGCTGGGAGCTGTGCTAGTGTGTGTATGTTTGTGTGAATGTATATACAGTACCAGCATCACAGGTATCCAGCGAAACGGCAAACCGCACCTAGGATACCCACAAGACGGACCAATCTACAATCTGCGGCGCAACGTTAATATGGAAAAAGCAAAAAAACAAAGAAAAAGTCACCGCGGTCGCCGCCGCCGCTACTTGAGCTGTTGCTTAGCCGCGGTACCGTAGTATCTCTGCGAATGGGATGGGATGGGAGTCTCCGCCGCGATTATAGCCGGTGCGCACCGGCACCGGCAGCCTGGGTACAGTACTCGTACAGTATGATATCTCCAAGCTTGGTGGCATCGTGGCTATTTCTGAAGAAAAGTCGCCGACTGGCATTGGGTCGCTCCAGCTCGCGATTTGGTCCTACCCCCAGCTAGGGCGGCTCAAGCAGCAGAGCTGAAGAAAGAATAGCTGTGGCGAATCAGAAGTTGTGATTGAGGCTGAAGCTTCAGCGCCAGCTCTCGCATCAAAGTAAAAAAAAGTCAAATGTGGACACCGCATGCACTAGTACTGTACCGGTACGGTACCTGTCCTGGAACCTACAAGTTACTGCGCGCTGCCGATGTGTACCGATACATGTATGGTAGTTACATCACGAGAGTAGGTTTCTACAAGTGCTCGAGTACCGTAGATTCTGGGTAAACTCGACCCGCCGCTATTACGTGTATAGTAGTTACTATCCCCAGAAAAGTGAATTCGCCACTAGGTTAGTCTTTAAGAGGAATAGTAGCTGCCTTATAGCTGCCTTAAGAAGTATGGCGACGGGTCGAGTTTACCCAGAATTTACGGTACAATACAGTACATGCGGGCTTTCGAGAGGCACATCATAATGCCTGGCTATAATAGATGAACAGCAGTCATAAATAAATGAGTCAATCTGGGGATTTTGCGGGGCGGGCATTTTTATTATTCGTCAGCCGGTCAGACAGATTGACGGCGGTACCGGTGTACAGTACTAGTACTGTACTGTAGGGTGCTCGTCTTGGACACACCATCTCAAGCTCCCTTCCAACCTGCGGCACGAGGCGAAAGTGAAGATTACGGTACTGTACAGTACTCGAGTACCCGCACTTTCACTACGGCAGGTGGCGAGGTGGGCTTGTGAAAGTACTTGTACCGGTATCGTGCGGCGGTAGCTCTCGAGCGCTACAACACAGAGCAGCCTTGCTTACCTGTGCTAGGGTACAAGTATGTACCATGAGCAATATTCAACCACTCTACCTTCCACAGCTACCTAAAACCGCCCATAAAATCGGTTGATCAATGGGTTCGGTACCGGTACTTGACTTGTCATGATACAGATCGTATACCGGTGCTATATATCGGTTCGACAATATCATTATTATTATTATCATAATATTATCATCATCGTTATCATTAGCCGTTATTGGCCTCCCGGCTACAAGGTACAGAACCGGACAAGTTTTCCAGAAGAGAGGGAAAAGGGAAGCATATGACGGGCAGGTGCAGAGGCGAGATTTTGGATTCGTATCGTGCAGTACCGGTATCCTATCGTAATCATTGGGTGCATTGGGTGGATGGGTGGATGGGTGGATGGATGAATGGATGGTCAAATGATCGGTTATCGCCGCTGCTGCCAACACATCAAGGTCAATGTCACCACCGGAGAAAGAGCGAGAGGGAGAGAGAGAGGATACAAGTCGGGGGAGGGAAAAGTAAGGTGGTTGCCTCAGGTAAGCTATGGGTGAATGGAGAGATTGACAGTCCGGCACATTGAAGGATTGTAACTTTACGATGTATATATATATATATATATACATATATACATATATATATATATTTATAGAAGGAATTGGCTCACGTGGGGAGAATAGTGCCCCTCTCTCGGGCCTTATGTACTAGTATATACAAGTGGACTGCTCAAGATGACCACGGGGTTGATGGTTGTAGATAAGTTATCGGTGATTCTGCAATTCGGTGGCTTCATTGGTGCTTGGACGAGGTATCCTCCTACCTTGCTCGAGTGCTTCTATGGTGAGTAAAAGCTTGTGTGAGATGCCCGAGTATTCTATGCCGGTCAGGGCTTGAATATACTCGTTCTCAGTGTTCACTTCAGCCTCGTTGGCAACTCTAGGCTGCAGTCAGTCCAGCCCATCATCCATCGAAACGAGATTGACGGGAGATCAAACAATTTCCCCGTTTTCACTCCTCAACCTCTCCCCCTCTTCCACAGATATATATACGGAAAAACTCTCATCCTCTCTTAATGTTTGAGCGGATAGCGGGGCTCTCCTCAGTCTCAGCCTTGATCTAGCCAGACTCCCTCCCTTCTCTCTCCCATCTCCAAAGAAGAAGAAGAAGAAAAAGAAGGAGAAGAAAAGAAAAAAAGAAAAAAAAAAAGAAAAAGAAAAGAATGACGGCCGTTCATTTCACTCCGGACCCCTCCCGGCGTCGCCCTCAACCACCCCTTCCACAACCCCCTTCCGCCTCCGCCCTACCTGCCACTACTGGTCCCGCTAGTGGACATCACGTGCAGCAACGCGCTCTCCCTAAAACTTCTCAACCTGCCAACATGAACCTTGCCGGCCTACCATCATCATCATCATCATCATCACGAACAACCTCTGTACTCCCGAACGGATACATGATGGTTGACGGCGCGATCCCCAGCCATGCTAATGGTACCAACGCAAATATACACATCGCGAGAGAAAACGACATCAACAATTGTGATAATACATTTGTCACCGCAGATTCGACCAACCCTTTAACTACATCACATAATAATACTACTACTACCACCACCACCACCACCACCGCTACCAACCTCCGTGTCAATGGGAATGCTGCACACCCACACTCGCACAATCCCACACAACAAACCCACAATTCTTCTTCTTCTTCATCCCACCACCAGCTATATCCGGCGAATGGTCCATCCACTCCCACCACAGCCATCTCCCGCCAGAATTCTTCCTCCTCAACCTCCTCCTTGGCCAATCTGGTCGGCGAGTCCTCCTCCGCCGAGTTGCTGCGACAGACCTTGAATGTTGCTGTTGCGGCTGCCGGCACCGCTACCACCACTTCTCCGAACTCGAATTCATCGCGGTCGACTGGCAGAACCCATTCTCGCCGGAAGCCTCCTCCTCCGAGTATTTCCACGACTAATAAGATTTCCGGCCTCCTCACGCCCGCTGGTTCCGCCGAGAATTCCGGCACCGAGAGTCCTGACGAGGAGGTTCATGACCACGAAGAAGGGATGAGGCATGGTTTTGCGGAGGAATACAATTCCGAGGCCTATCTCGCTGTATTGGAACAGGTTTGGTTCTCCTTTGAATTCTTCCTTCCTTCCTTCCTTCTTGTTCCTCTGGTTTTTTTTTTTTCTTCTTCTGACGTAGTGGAAGCTAGGTTTTTTACATGTACTATACCGACAAACGTCACGAGACAGGTGGAAACCCGAAGGAAGAGACACAAACATTTCCATTGCAAGAATGGAGAATGAGGGACCGACTGAAGACTGTTTCTGCCGCGCTGGTCTTGTGCCTGAATATCGGGGTGGATCCTCCAGGCACGTTTTCCAGATTTTTTTTTTTGCGGCGCGTTGCCTCTACTAATGTGTCCAAGCAGATGTCGTCAAGACGAATCCATGCGCAAAATTAGAATGTTGGGTGGATACCACCGCTCACCCTGCCGCGAAGGCTTTGGAGCAGATTGGGAAGAATTTACAGCAGCAATACGAGACGCTTAGCATTCGAACGAGGTATAAACAGTACCTTGATCCCTCGGTCGAGGACACCAAGAAGTTTTGCTGCGCGTTACGTCGTAACGCTAAGGATGAACGGATCCTTTTCCATTATAACGGCCATGGAGTACCGAAGCCGACGTCTAGCGGCGAGATCTGGGTGTTTAATAAGAATTTCACCCAGTACATCCCCATTTCGCTATACGATCTGCAGAGCTGGCTCGGCGCGCCGAGTCTGTTCGTCTATGACTGCAGTGATGCTGGAAATATAGTCGCCAATTTCAACCGGTTTATCGAGAAGCATGAGCAGGAGAACATGGAGCTACGGGCCAAGGACCCGAATGCTCTGGTTACCGCATCATACAGTGATTGCATACAATTGGCTGCTTGTGGAAGTAAGGAGACTCTGCCTATGAATCCGGATTTGCCGGCGGACCTGTTCACTTGCTGCTTGACGACCCCGATCGAGATGGCGATTCGTTTTTTCGTGCTCCAGAACCCGCTACCCTCCAATTTGACGGTCGAGCAGGCGATGAAGATTCCTGGGCGTCTTCAGGAGCGCAGAACACCACTTGGCGAGCTCAATTGGATCTTCACTGCTATCACTGATACCATTGCCTGGAACACCCTTCCCCGACCCTTGTTTAAGAAACTCTTTAGACAGGACTTGATGGTGGCAGCGCTGTTTAGGAATTTTCTGCTGAGCCAGAGGATCATGAGAGTTCATCAATGCCATCCCATCTCCTCACCCCCTCTACCAGAGACACACCATCACCCGTTATGGCAGTCGTGGGATTTGGCGGTGGAGATGGTGCTAGCGCAGTTGCCAGCGTTGAATAGAGCTACCGATGGTGGCCCCGCATACGAATATCAACATTCCGGATTCTTCACTGAGCAGCTCACAGCCTTCGAGGTTTATCTCTCTCAGGGCGCGATTGATAGAAAGCCTCCGGATCAGCTTCCGATTGTGCTTCAAGTCCTGTTGAGTCAGGTGCATCGTCTTAGAGCGCTTATTTTGCTCAGTAAATTCCTTGATTTGGGTCCTTGGGCTGTGAATCTGGCGTTGAGCATTGGTATTTTCCCCTACGTGCTTAAGCTTCTGCAGTCGGCGGCGCAGGAATTGAAGCCTGTGATGGTGTTTATTTGGGCGAGGATATTGGCTGTCGATGCTTCCTGCCAGGCGGATTTGTTGAAGGATAATGGGTATAGCTATTTCATCCAGATCCTCAGCCCAGCCTCTGGAATCCCCGTTGGAAACGCAAGCGAACACCGTGCTATGTGCGCTTTTATTCTCGCCATGTTCTGCAGAGGATTTCACCAAGGCCAGGTGGTCTGCATGCCTCCGAATGTTATGGGCGCATGTCTTGCCCACCTTGGAGACGAGAATCCATTGCTGAGGCAGTGGGCGTGTCTCTGTTTGTCGCAACTTTGGCACGACTTTGCCGAGGCCAAGTGGCAAGGTATCAGAGAGGGTGCACACTTGAGGCTTTGTGAACTTGCCACGGATAATGTTCCGGAGGTCAGGGCGGCGGTATTGTACGCGCTCACAAGTTTCTTTGGGATCCCCGAGATGAGCGAGGAGGTTGCAAAGATTGAGCGGGATGTTGCGGGATCACTCTTGATAATGACCGCCGATGGGAGCAATATGGTTAGGAAGGAGTTGGTGATATTTCTCAGTATGTTTGTCAAGAGGAATGAAGGAAAGTTCTTGGTTGCAGCATTCGAGCAGATGGCCCAGGAGAGGGACAATCTCACTGGTGCTGCGCGGGCCCAGGCGGCTGAAGGAATGAGGCCGAGCACCCAGCCATCCGAGAGACACCACCACAGAGTATCCTCTGGACCTGGAGCGTTGGGGGCTGAGGGTGCAAATGGTTCGGCTGGGGGGGGGGGGGACACTCTTGGTGCCATTTCGCCTAATACCATTTTCTCGGCGATATGGCAAGCGTTGCTCATGTTCTCCGTCGATCCATTCCCGGAGGTTGGCCAGGCTGCCCAGATTGTTGTTGACTATGTTCACCTCGCACTCTTACAGAGCCCACTTGGCCAACACACCCAGGATATCATTGAGGAGATTTCCCGCGCCAGCCTGCGAAACTTTAGCCTTACTTTGCCCACAAATTCGATTCCCGAGAGCAAGCGTCCCGTTTCACCTGGACCGACCAAGGCTGAGGGATACTTTACTACCTCGTTGCGGAGATCGGCGAGTATTGCTGCCAGCTTGAAGCAGATGGCTTTGGGATATGCCAGCGGAGAGACAACCCCTACTAATTCTGCGCCCGCAGCTCCGAAGACATTGAAGGGGAATTGGCTAGCTAATGGCAACGCAGAGAGAAGCCCTGAGTGGAATAGACCCCCGGATGCAAACGATCCACAGAGCTCGTCCACAAGCTATCACACTGCGAAAGAGCCAATCACTCGTAATTTTCATGCTAAAGGAGTTGACAAAGTTCCTAGTATTCCCCTAAAAAGCCAGTTCATGGAATGGTCTATTGAGGTCTGTTATCCATGGCGATACATCCCAAGCCCAACTAATTTTTTTGACCAGTACTTTCGCGAGCCTCAAATGAAACCAAATGAGGCCGACGAACCGGGCAGCGTTGATTATAACCAACGTTTGTGGCGTAGAACGCGAAACGATAGGATTATCATCGATACACAGACTCAAAAAGAGCGAGCAAGCACTTCAAGATGGGATCATAATAAGGGTGTTTTCAACAATGGGAGCCTTCCTATGAGGTTGTTGTTTCATCAATTCGAGAGCCATCTCATAGCTGTGGATGAGAAGGATAGCGTATCAGTATGGGACTGGGCGAAGGGGGTAAAAACCAACCATTTTTCGAATGGTAATCCAACAGGCACAAAGATTACCGAGATCAAGTTTCTTAATGAGGATGATGTTGCTCTATTGATGACTGGTAGCGGGGAGGGTGTCGTTCGTATTTACCGGAACTATGAGAATGATGGCGAGGTCGAGCTGGTTTCTAGCTGGAGAGCTCTTACCGATCTGTTGCCTTCTAGGAGAAGCTCTGGATTGGTTGCCGAGTGGCAGCAGGGAAGGGGGACAATGCTCGTGGGAGGAGATGTGAGAGTCATTAGAGTCTGGGACGCACCGAGGGAGATGTGCATGAGTGTGAGCATTGCTCTCTTGCTTCATCGGGAATATACTGATCATAGGCATAGGACATTCCCGCACGCTCTGGGTCCTGCATCACCAGCTTGACATCTGAACAAGTTGCTGGCAACATCTTCGTAGCTGGTTTCGGCGATGGAGCGGTTAGGATATATGATCGCCGTCTGGCACCTAGAGACTCGATGGTGAAGGTTTGGAAAGAACACAAAGCCTGGATTGTAAAAGCGCACATGCAGCGAGGTGGCATGCGTGAGTTGGTATCTGGAAGTGCAACAGGTGAAGTCAAGCTCTGGGACATTCGTATGGATAGTCCAGTCAGAGGGTTCCTTGCACATACCAAGGGCATGAGAAGCTTGAGTGTTCATGAGCATGCTCCCATTATCGCCACGTATGATAACCCCACAAACCCCCCCCTTTCCGTTATTTTTCTGTTTTTATATAAATACTAATAATTCATCGATAGTGGCTCAACCTGGCACGATGTGAAACTCTGGAACACCTCTACTCCCAAGGACCTCTCGCTCTCGACGATAAAGCCCTATAGCAGCTTCCTACACCAGAACCGCAGCAATCCCGTCACCGGACTCGCTTTCCACCCCCACCGGATGATGGTAGCCTGCTCCGGCGCTGGAGACAACCATATTAGCCTTTACAATTGCGATTCCAAAGGGGGCATATAGGATGGCTCCATAGGATTCGGCTTTTTTTCGTTTCGCTTGTCATAAACATAATAGCTTTAACGTGAGCATTGACTGATCGAGGTTTCACCCGTTGGTTGGCTGATCGACCGGGGCGGTTCCTCGCGGGGCAAAGGGAAAGAGGGGAGTGTGTATTCTAGATCAGTTGAGTAATTAGGGAGCGGGAACTGGACGGGAGTTTGGTGCTTTCTTGCTTTATAGCCACTTAATGGGTTCTTTCTGTCACATTTCCTATGCTTAGTTACTTGCTTGATTGCTCTATTTTCGCTTTCAGCCTTTGTCATGATAATTGTGTGGGTGTCGCATATGGCAGTGGCCTATTTGATAGATGGATGTGATGAGGTTACTCTCACTATTGTGGAGCGTCCCATACTGAGTTTGTTTGTTTGTAAGGGTATGTTCGGTTACAGCCAGATAATGGAGTATTATTTTGGGGGTAGAACCCCTTTCCTAGAAACGAACGTTTCAAACCACGTGATTGTGTTTGGTGGCTAAACTTGGCTTTCTTTCCCAAAAAAAACTCCACCTTATAATACTTTACTCGCAAAAAGTGCTATGAAAACGGAAGCAAGAAATGGGGGAAACCGAGAGATGGGGAAAGAGAGGGCCAGACCTGAATTTCTGAATTAAATTTTGGAGTTTTGAGTGTTATTATATTATATGTTTTGGCTTGCTTAGACGTATGATAGTATCATATAATACCATTACTTGTAATAGCCGCACCGCGCTGTCCAAAGTGCTAAAATTCAGAGCGGTATTTCGGAGCAAGGAAACATCTTGGAGGATGGAATGGTGGATTGGGGTTTCCCAAGGGGGGAGCAGGAAGGCAGAGTCGAGTGATGGCTGGATATTAATTGTTAGTATAGAAACCAAGTCCGCAGTTATATGATACAAGATCCGTAGATTTTCTCGTATTGAACAAATCCCTGTCTGTCCATCACAGCCCCTCACTCGTAGATGTAACTGATCCAGCACAACCAACCAGGTTTCCCGTGCATTTTACTGGCCAATTTTCGGCGCTAAGGAAAAAAAAAAGAAAAAAAAAAAGATAACCTCCAAACCCAAACCCAAAAAAAAAAAAAAAACTTTGTGAGGGGCTACAACCAACAACTTTCTCTTGCAACCCCACCACACATTTCCATCCATCATCTACCACTACCGCTACCATCAATACCCGTAGGATATAACTAATACGTGGGCAATGTCGGGAAATCCTTCACCTTCGCCGCCGTCACCGGGTCCAGAGATCGATGATGATACCAAGACGGTTATTGGGATTGCTTTCGGGAATACTACAAGTTCTATTGCCTATACTACTCCGGTTTGTGCTTGTATTTCCTGTTTCAGGGGGATTTCGAGACTGACGACGCATACTGTAGGATGGCAAAGCGGAGGTTATCGCGAATGAGGAAGGAGGTTCGGTTGTCATGGGTGAATGGATGTCGATTGGATGAGAGAGGCTGACGGAAGGTATTATTAGATCGACAAATCCCCACGGTACTGTCATGGGTCGGTTCGGAAGAGTACCACGGGACGCAGGCGAAATCGCATCTGGTTCGGAATGCAAAGAACACAGTAGCCTACTTCCGGGACTTTCTTGGGAAGAAGTACTCCGAGATTGATCCTACGAATAGCCACAACTCTGCCCACCCGGTGGACATCGATGGCGTGCCATCATTTAATCTCCAGCAGGCGGGCGACGAGACTATCTCCACCGTTAGCATTAATGAGATCACCACGAGACACCTTATCCGGCTTAGGGACTCCGCGTCAGACTTTTTGGGGCGGAGAGTTACTGGTGCAGTGATCACTGTCCCAACCGACTTTTCGGACACCCAGAAGGAAGCGCTTGTGGCTGCGGCTAAGGCTGGGGGGCTTGAGGTATTACAGATCATTCATGAACCTGTGGCAGCTGTCCTTGCGTATGCTGCCAGGCAGACGCCCGAAGAGCAAGGTGTTGATAAAAATATCTTGGTAGCGGATCTCGGAGGCACTAGGTGTGATGCTGCTGTTGTCGCATCTAGGGGTGGGATGTACACCATTCTTGCGACGGCTCATGATTATGGACTTGGCGGGTTAAAGCTTGATGAGGTGCTTGTGGATCACTTTTCGAAAGAGTTTATCAAGAAGCATAAGGTTGATCCAAGAAGCGAGAGGTCACTCGCGAAACTGAGGTTGGAGGCT
This sequence comes from Tuber microsphaerosporum, assembly GCA_003521225.1. Taxonomy (NCBI): domain Eukaryota; kingdom Fungi; phylum Ascomycota; class Pezizomycetes; order Pezizales; family Tuberaceae; genus Tuber; species Tuber microsphaerosporum. The sequence continues at coordinate 26,696 of QOVD01001011.1, forward strand.
GAGGGGACGAAGAGGACTTTGTCACTGGGTACCTCGGCGACCATTTCTATCGAGTCGCTTGCTGACGGATACGACTTCCACTCTACCGTTAACAGACTGCGGTACGAGCTTTCCGCGAAGAAAGTGTTCGACCAGATTGTGTCACTAGTGGAGAATGTTGTGAAGAAAGCGGAGCTGGACTTGTTAGACATTGGCGAAGTTTGTCCCCTTATCTTCTAACCAACTATCTAGTTCTAACCGCCATCTAGGTAATCCTCTCAGGCGGCACCTCCCACACCCCCAAAATCGCCTCACGCATCGCTGCCCTCTTCCCAGAGTCGGTGCCCGTAAACGCTCCGGCAACACTCACAACGGCACTCAATCCATCAGAACTCTCGGCCCGCGGCGCAGCAATCCAAGCCTCACTAATTGCTGAATTCGACCAGGAGGACATTGAACAATCCACCCACCCAGCAGTAACCGTAGCTCCCCACCTCTCACACCCGATCGGCGTCGTAATCGGCGAAGACAACAGCTTCCATACAATACTAGAAGCCCAGACCGCCGTCCCCGCTCGGAGGATCGCTCAATTCGACGTTCAAGCTGACGGCGACGTGATGGTTAGAATCTGCGAGGGTCTCAGGGAAATTGTGGTTGAGAAGGTTGAGCGACAAGTCAATGGTGAGAAGGATGAGGATGACAGCGAAGGTGAAGAGGACGAAGAGGACGAAGAGGAGGAGGAAGAGCGCAACCGCGTGCTAAAGGTGCACAAAGTCATTGCCGAAGCAGCCATCAAGGGCGCCAAGAAAGGCGGGAAAGTCGAAGTCACCATCAACGTCAGTTCGGACCTTGGCCTGAATGTTGCTGCCAGAGTGGTTGGCACGCAAATTGGAGTCAGAGGAGAGGTTAGCCCTGAGGCTGGATCTGCGTAGTAATCTGTTCACGCGGTTGTATGTGTGCGGAAAATTGGAGACGAAAAGTTTGGTTGCTTAACTGTACTCACTCACTTGCTATTAAAGCGGGGTTTTCTTTTTTTCTCTTTCTTTCATCCTCCTCCTTCCCCTTCCATAAACTTTATGTGTGTGTGCTTTTTAGTCGCCGTTTTTTTCTAGCCTAGCATTAGATCGTGTTGAGCTTGAAATTGATTGATTGATTGGATGGGTCGGTCGGTCGGTCATTGGTTATCACTCATAATTTATACTATGCTTATACAGGTGCTGACATTATCATACATTCTTTCCCCTTCCTCATGCCTGAAGAAAATGAAGAAAAAAGAAGAAAAAAGAGACGGCGGATCAATGCGCAGTGCGTGATAAATCCATATCGAAGTTGCCATACGAGCATTGATCTATTAAAGTGGACGTATGATACCTAAAATGCGATCATGGCTCCTCCCTCAGGTAACTATCCGCCATACTGAACCCCTCATGTAACTAGCTAGGAGTACCGTGGGCTTACCACACTACACTGTTTTTTTCATCATTAATTTTTTTCATTTAGTTATTCGTGGTCTCCATCTTGTTAAAGGAAAGGGATAGGTCTGGGATCATAGTTTATCACTCGAAATATGTCATGGCTCGAAGGGGGGGGTGGGTGGTTACTTGGGCATGGTGTAATTCGTCGAATCGTCATAATATATCTGGGTAGAAGGGAGTGTGCAGATGCTTGGGCTGGTTGGGAGTCAAGTAGCGCTGATGGATTGACGTCTGGCTCTGTGCTCGCCCGTCTGGTTCTTTGGGTTCTTTTATGTGTAGGGTATTTTGGTAATCGGGAGATATAATAGGTTCGGTTCTGCTTTATATACTAGTACTGTACAGTACTGCTTCGACACTCTCCCTTCGCTTTATTTGTGACACTTTTTTTTTTCTTTTGCTTTTCTTTTCTTCACGCTCTCCGCAAAACACTTTCCGGGAAAACCTTTTTATCTACGTCAGAAGAGGAGGAAGGAAGGAAGGAAGGGAGGGAGGGGTATATAAGTTGGTAAGAAGGAAAATTATTGTTTGTTTGTAGAACTCTGGCCATACGGTATGGAGACCGTTGCCAATGTGGTGACTATCACTTTCCGGGGAGATTCGGATCACCGTTCGCTTTGGTCTATTTGGTTAGAGTCTACGGTAGTTAGGTTGAGCTGCCCTAATGGTTACGTTATTCGGTCGGTGGTGTGATATGAAGAAAGCAAAAGGCTTACATTAGTCGCCTAACCCGCACTCAAATTTTCAAAGATCAAGTGACTTCCTCCCTACCGCTTCTTCAATACGGCAAACGACACAACCAACAGCATGGACCCCGATTCAGCCACATACCGGGAGCCTCAGATTGAATGCGAGGTGAGCGGCTTAAACACTCGTGGGGCTAGGAAGGATTTAACAAGACGCCTGAAGTCAAGCACAAGCCACAAGCGGAATCCCCTTGCCCCGCAGAGCCAGAAGGATGCAGAATTCCAGCCCAGCCGCGTTGACCAAGCTGAAAACTGTGATGAAGAGGCGGTGCCGGAGCTGGCCACAACTTCCTTGGTGCCGGCAAAGCAAGCGTGGAGCCCAGAGGGTGAGACCTCAGATCGGCTCCTCCATCGTCGCCGTGGCCTTTGCTCCGCTGATATTCCCGCGCTCGTGGAGGCTGTCGAGAAGGCAAACACTGAACTTGGGGAAAGGCTTAAATCCGGTTTTGAAGAGCTTGCCAAACGGCAACTCCGCCTTGAGTCTCTTGAGGAGTCTGTGAGCCGTATGACACTTTCTCTACCTTCCTACCGCCACGCGCGCAACCAGTTCCTAAGTACCTTTAAAAAAGATAAGCTTGGTAGAGCTACTGAGGATTGGGAAATCATTGCGGATGGAAACGCCACGGCTAAGGGAGGGGATGCGGCCGCTGATGCTTTGCTCTATGAAGGGACTTGGGGGAGAAGAGATTATACAACGTACCAGAAGCTGTATGGCTTGCAACCGGAGACGGTACGAATGATTAGTGAGTAATCCTGCTATTTCTACTCAGAGTACTGCTCTTTATTTTTGCTTCTCGCACAGGCATTTGCCCCGCCCCCTGATTGTTCCAATACTTTACCCCTGTTGCGAGCAAACCTTGTGATAAGTATCCAGCTAACCAAGTCAGACCATTCGGAAACCCTAGTAATCCTGAACACGCATGCCGGGGTTCTCGCTTCCTACGACCAGACTGGTAGCCCCAGGTTTTACAACCTGTTTAACGATTTTATTAGGCTCTTTTCAGATTCTGGCATTGGCTGTGATGTCACGTACTTGGTCGGAAGTCCAACGGAGGTAACAAATGCATACTGGGCATTTATCAAATGCATTAAGACTGAGGTTACCTCGGTGGAGTCTAGTAATCTTAGTCACTTTTAGTCTCTGGTGTTTCACTCAACTGATAGTGGCTTGCGACTTTGATTGTATTCCTAATGTTTCTGTCTGCCGGATCTGGCGTGAAGCAAAATGAAATCAAAAGTCAACCCTAAATGGAATAGTATTCGTTCGTCTTCTCGCGCTTGCCTTGTCGCTTACGTTGTCTACTACTTAGACATTATAACAGACTGTATATACAAGCTTCTACGTAGCCATCAGGATTTCATCTGTTTCGATATGTGTTCCCATATGCATTTGATACCAGCCTTCATATCTCTGCCTACCGTCATTCCTTGTTCGCCATACATTCCGCCATATGCATTCCACCTGCAACACAGATCATTTCGCATCCCAACTAGTGCAACACATTCCGGACAACACTTACACAGGTGCTGACGTTACATTGCTTCCCCTTCCTCATGCCTGAAGTGAAAAAAAAGAAAGAGACGGTGGATCAATGTGCAGTGCGTGATAAATCCATATCGGGGTTGCCATACGAGCATTGATCTATTCAAGTGAACATAATATTATTATACCTGGAATGCGATCATGGCTCCTCCCTCAAGTAACTATCGGTCATACTGAACCCTCATGTAGGAGTAGGCTTACTACACTGTTTTGTTTTTCCATCTTCATTGATTTTTCATTTAGTTATCCGTGGACTCCATCTTGTATCGTATTGCTAAAGGAAAGAGCTAGGGCCGGGATCACAGTTTATCACTCGAAATATACCACGACGACTCTAAGAGTGATACTTCGCATGGTGTAATTGGTCGAGCTGTTGTGATATATCTGGGTAGAATAGAGTGTGCAGATGCTTGGGCTGGTCGGGGGTGAAGTAGCGCTGATGGATTGACGTTTGGCTCTATGCTCGCCCGTCTGGTTCTTTGGGCTCTTTTACGGGGCGATTTGCTGATCGCGAGATATAGTAGGTCCGGTTTTGTTTCGACACTCTCCATTCGCTTTGTTTGTGATACTTTTATTTTTTCCTTCAGGCTCTCCCGTTGGGGAATCGAAAGTTGGTAATCCCCTGTATTTTCCCGGAAAGGTTGTCCGCCTGAGCTGACACTCGTCATAGCCTTGGCGCCTTATCTTGGCAAATAGTTACCATATTCCAGAAAACTATCTCCCTTTCCCCACAACGACAAACATCTCCATCCTTCTTCTCGGCTATCTAACATCCAAGATGTACGTCCGCCAGTCCAAACTTCCTAATCTGAGGAAGTACCAGTACTCCTCCGTCGACCGCTCCCTGGTCTCACGGTACATTCTGAAACCGTTTTACACAAATTACTTTATCCACATTTTCCCTCTTTATATGGCGTATGTCTTCCCTCCTCCCTTGAAAAAATAATAGAGAACTAACAATTCCAAAGACCAAATCTCATCACCCTCTCAGGCTTTGCTTTCGTCATTTTCAACCTCCTCACGTTGCTATGGTACAACCCCACCTTAGACCAGGACTGCCCAGGCTGGGTCTACGCCTCGTGGGCTGTAGGCCTATTCCTCTACCAAACATTCGACGCCTGTGACGGCACGCAAGCGAGACGTACTCGGCAGAGCGGGCCTTTAGGAGAACTATTCGACCATGGTATGACCTCTCCACTAAAGCATATCCTATTCGTCTATCTAACAGAGAGCAGGCGTAGATGCAATGAACACAACCCTGGAAGTCGTCATCTTCGCTGGTGCAATGAACCTTGGTCATTCATGGGTCACCATCCTCACGCTCTTTGCGAGCCTGTGCGCTTTCTACCTGACAACCTGGGAGGAGTACCACACCGGGACATTATACCTAGGCTTGGTCTCCGGACCCGTTGAGGGCGTGCTGACGCTCTGCGCCGTGTATGCTATCACCGCTTTCAAGGGTGGGAGCTTCTGGCAGAAGCCCATGCTCGGGACGCTGGGATTGCCGTACCCTGACTTCCTGCCGCCCGTGTTGAGGGATATGCCGTTTGCTCAATGGTATTTGGTTTATGGGGGAATAATCTTGGCGTTTAACATCGTGCAGAGGTTAGTTTTCACTCTTTCGCTCCATCATTGCTTTCTGCGAAAAGCACAACGGCGAAGGATTAAACATTTTTAACCCCGAGTTCCTTCGATGATGAATAAAAACGCAACACTCTAATTTTTTCATGACGCCCCTTCCCAGCCTACTCCCCACCAGGTCACCAAGCATTCACAAATACTAACAACTCCTGTTCCCAGCTCCCGAAACGTAATTCGCGCCCGCCGCAGCAAGAACCTCCCCATTGCCCCAGCGCTCCTGGGTCTAGCTCCGTTCTTCATTACCTGGCTCGCAATCCCCCTCTGGTTATCGCTACGCCTGGAGATTCTCCATGAGCACATTCTCCCTTTCGTTTTCTTCATCGGTGCTTCCTTCGCCTACCAGGTCGGGTTGATCATCACGGCGCACTTGACAAAATCCCCCTTCCCGTACTTCAATGTCCTCTCGCTCCCGATCCTCGCGGGGACGCTGGATGCCCTGGGACCGTTTTTGCAGGCCAAGTTGGGCCTCGGATGGCCGAGTGTACTTGGCGGAGGACCGTATACTGTTGCGTATGTGCTTGCGTGTCTGGGCTTGAGTATTGGTGTTTATGGGAGCTTCGTGGTGGATGTTATTACGAACATTTGCGATTATTTAGATATTTGGTGTTTGAGTATTAAACATCCTTACGATCCTCATGCTCCAGAGGAGAAGAAGGTGGAGTGAAGGCGGTTGGCATAACGGAGCAACGATGGTCAATGAACGGCGTATGCGGTTACTATGGGGAGTATATAAGCTCGTGTGGTGTTTAAGGATAGCGGTCATACCTTCTTTTATTTTTATTTTTTGTCGTGGAAGGAATCATGGTTGAAATTGTGGTAATTAGGGATAAATATACAAGCTTAATATCTTTCGAATTGTCCAACTTGACGTAGACACATTCTGCCCCACGATATCACAGTAAGCGATTTAACCACTATACCACCGGCACATTGAATTGAGACTTCATGGAAAAGCCCCCAAGTCACTAGTAGCCGGGCAAGTAACCGGCAAGATAGCCAAAACCTGTTCATCATACAATCCCAATACCCGAGAGAAGAAATGCATTAAATCTCGAAGATATAATAGTTATACCGAATCAACAACTAGCCTACACTCACCCCAGAGGATACCTACTGGGAATAGGGTTATTATACTGGTCGAGTGATGCTCCCGTCTTGAAAACACACTTTCCGGCAATGAAGCTTCACCACTCGGAAGTACGGAAAACCACAACTCAATAGTTATTCACCCTCAAACTGATCAACTAAAATCCGCTCAAAGTCGCAACCCGCAATCACTTGAAAAAAGAAACCCAGCGTAAAAGAAAACCAGGTGATCGTCTCACTGCAAGTGCTGGATGGAACCTGTGATGGCGGAAGAATGACTTGATGATGTATTTCCTAGCTATCATACGACTAATGCTATCATATCTAAAGAGATACATGATTGATAAGCCCTGGTACTGGATCACTCAACCGTAAACACCCCATCCGTACCCTACTACTACTAACCTAATACCTAACAGCAAGCCCTTCGTCGTCCTCTCCTGACTGGAAAAAGAAAAAAGTAAAGAAACATGCAAGCAAACAACCAAGCAACCGTAAAATAACCCCTTCACACAATCCATCCGACTCTCCCCCATTTTCTAGCTTAAAGAACACTTTCTTCATCAACTGCCATTCGTATCCCTCGAAAAAGTAATATTCATAGACTGAAAAAAAAAGTAAAAAAAGTAAAAATAAGCTAATTAAGCAAAGTTGAGTTTCATCTGTAGTCGTGACGAAACTGGGATGGTGACAAATAAGAATACTTGGTAGGCAGAAAAGGAAATGGTCAAGGTTAGGGTGGAGGATAATAACTTGCCATTGATCCATGTTCATCACCACTCCAGTTTCGCCGCGACTGTGAAGACTCTATTCGTCTTCAGGTTTCGGCTGAATTCTTTTGACCTCGGAATCGTTTATTTCTATGAATGCCCAGTAGGCACCATTTAGTGGAGTATTCATCTCCTGTAGGTAGGTCTCTGAATAGCCATTGTATGGGAAAGAATCGATAAAGTAATTTATAAGCAAATTGTTCAGTCTGGACTGACCCCCTTGTGGTAGAATAGAGCAAGGAATTGGTAATGGTTTTTCTGCCAGGAATAGTTTCATTCCCTGCCTCAATTTTCTTGCTGTTAGAATTTGTCTGAATTTCAAGTTGCTCCCACTTGAAGACACTAATGAATCTGTCATGGCTATCATAAGCTTGAATATCATATAGGAAATTCAATATTATAGAAAATTGGATAATAAGAGTTTACTTGTACAGATATCTGCATTCCAGTAGGATAAAGATATAGGCACAAAGGAAATTCTAGTGATAGATTCTCTCAGGGAAGATCCTTAACAGACTTTCTTTCTCAGTTTGTAGAGTATTCAAGGATTCAGATAAAGAGATTATTCTAATAATTAGCCATCTTTGTACTTTCTCCATGTCTTAAAAAGTACTGTTTAGATATAGTACATATTTTATGCTACTAATAGCATTTCTTTCTATTAGTATAGTATATTGTAAGATATTTGAATTAGGTGTATACAACCTAGCTTGTATATAATTAATTCAGAACAATATTTAATAAGATTTGAATGAAAGAAATAGATATTCTAAGCAATAGGCAATTCAATAGCACTAATAGCTTGTATAAAACTACTTTCTAGAGTAGTTCCAGTATTAATATATTATTTGATTTGTGTCAGCTTAGCTTAGGAAGATTTACTTCAATTAAATAAAGATTGCTGAATCCTTGTATGTCAAATATTTAGAAGTGGAGCTTTTAGGTTGTGAAGTATTCACTACTTAATCTCCTATGATAATGGTAGTGGTTATTGTTGTATTCTATAGAGGTTCTCTCTTATCAGTATAAGTGACGTCTATAAAGCTTAAAAATATTTACTAAAAATAGAATTGATGAATTATGTAGGAAAAGAAAAAATAAATGGTAAATGTGGTAGAATGCCTTACCAGTGATGTTAATATGAAAGTTGGAAGATATTTCTCTACTGGATGTGTAGTCTCTTACCTGAGTTAATTTTTTTTTTCAGATACTGGACTAACATCAGTAGAATCATAGTTCTAGTAACTGGAAACTAATATTTAAAGTAGAAGATAGGAAGAATAATAATAAATAAAGTAGAATTTATAGAGTAAAGAGATGAAAAAAGATATAAGTGAAGAAGGGGAAAGATGTAGTATACTGGAGTGAGAGCAGAGAGAGTAAAAGAAGTAGAAGTCAGAAAAAGGAAAGTGTAAGGATGGACATTGTGTAAAAGTAGAGAGAGAAAAGTGGTATTCAGGAGAGATTACAAGAGGAAGGAAGAAAGGAGAGAAGCAAAATTTAATTTATATGAGAGAGAGAGAAGAGTATGTTTGTGGGCTTTGCACTATAAGCAGTCACAAAGTGGGTAGGGTTGATAGTATGAACAGTTACAAGTGTAAGTTAGCCTACCTATATTAGATGATCTGTAATTTCGTTTACCAGATTGAATATTTCAATTTTGATAGGTATAAATAGTATATGTATGACTAGAAGGCCTTCCTCTATAGGGTAGGGTGTGCTATTTTCCAGTATAACTAAAATTATGTATACTAATACTGTAATAAGAGTACACTCTAGAGGGATGGATTTTAAGGTTGCTACTATGCCAAAGACTTAAAGTCAAAGATAAAAATAAAGATAAATTTAATGGAAGACTTAAACAGGAAAACTTAATACTTTGAAGCCAGAAAGCTTCTCTCAATTCAAGTTCTTCAAGAATCAATAGTTGTCAAAATATAGTATTATATGTGATCGTCTCACTGCAAGTGCTGGGTTGAACCTGTCATGGCGGAAGAATGACTTGATGATGTATTTCCTAGCTATCATAAGACTAATGCTATCTAAAGAGATGCATGATTGCTAAGCCCTGGTACTGGATCACTCAATTGTAAACACCTTATCCATACCTACTACTACTACTAACCTAATACCTAACAGCAAGCACTTCTTCGTCCTCTCCGGACTGGAAAAAAAAAGAGAGAAAAAAGAGGGAAAAGAAACATGCGAGAAACTACTTCTGCATATTAACCACCTCTGAGCAGGGTACATACTAGGACGGGAGGCCAGTCTCTGTCACAAGCAAGCAAACAAAAAAGCAACTGTAAAATAACCCCTTCACACAATCCATCCGACTCTTCCTCATTTTCTAGCTTAAAGAACACTTTCTTCATCAACTGTCATTCGTATATCCCCCGAAAAAGTAATAGTCATGGACTTAAAAAAAAAAAAGTGAAAAAAGCTAAATAAGATAATTTGAGTTTCATCTGTAGTCGCGACGAAACTGGGATAGTGACGAATAAGGATATTTGGTAGGCAGAAAAGGGAAATGGTCAAGGTTAAAGGATAATAACTTGCTATTGATCCATGTTCGTCACCACCCTGGTTTCGTCGCGACTGTCAAGACTCTATTCTTCCTCAGGTTTTGGCTGAATCCTTTTAACCTCTGAATCTTTTATATCCATGAATGCCCAGTAGGTACCATTTAGTGAAGTTTTCATCCCCTGTAGGTAGGTCTCTGAATAGTCATTGTTTGGGAAAGAATCCATAAAGTGCTTTATAAGCAAATTGGTAGATCTGGACTCACCCCCTTGTGGTAGAATAGAGCAAGGAATTGGTAATGGTTTTTCTGCCAAGAATAGTTTGACTGCCTGCTTCAATTTTCTTGCTGTCAGAATTTGTCAGAATTCCAAGTTGCTCGCTTTTGAAGACACTAATGAATCTGTTATTGCTATCATGAACTTGAATATTGTATAGGAAATTCAATATTATAGAAAATTGGATAATAAGAGTTTACTAGTACAGATATCTGCATTCTAGTAGTAGATGAAGGTATATGCGCAAAGGAAATTCTAGTAATAGATTGTTTCTGGGAAGATCATTAACAGACTTTCTTCCTCAGTTTGTAGAGTATTCAAGGATTCAGATAAAGAAGAATATTCTAATAATTAGCTATATTTGTACTGATTACATGTTTTAAAGAGTACTGTTTAGATGTAGTACATATTTTATGCTACTAATAGTATTTATTTCTATTAGTATAGTATATTGTAAGACATTTGAATTATGTGTACTAGTATACAACCTAGCTTGTGTATAATTAATTTAGAACATTATTTAATAAGATTTGAATGAAAGAAATAGATATTCTAAGCAATAGGCAATTCAATAGTACTAACAGCTAGTATAAGACTACCTTTTATAGTGGTTCCAGTATTAATATATTATTTGATGTTAGTCAGCTTAGCTTAGGAATATTTGCTTCAATTAAATAATGATTGCTGAATCAAAGTATTTCAAATATTTAGAAGTGAAACTTCTAGGTTGTGAAGTATTTACTACTTAACCTCCTATGATAATAGTAGTGGTTATTGTTGTATTCTATAGAGGTTCTCTCTTATCAGTATAAGTGACGTCTATAAAGCTTAATAATATTTACTAAAAATAGAATTGATGAATTATGTAGGAAAAGAAAAAATAAATGGTAAATGTGGTAGAATGCCTTACCAGTGATGTTAATATGAAAGTTGGAAAAGATCTCTCTACCTGATGTGTAGTCTCTTACCTGAGGTAATATTTTTTTTCCAGATATATGACTAACATTAGTAGAATCATAGTTCTAGGGACTGAAAACTAATATTTAAAGTAGAAGATAGGAAGAATAATAATAAATTAAGTAGAATGTAAAGAGTAAAGAGATGAAAAAAGATATAAGTGAAGAAGAGGAAAGATGTAGTATACTGGAGTGAGAGCAGAGAGAGTAAAAGAAGTGGAAGTCAGAAAAGGGAAAGTGTAAGGATGGATATTGTGTAAAAGTGGAGAGAGAAAAGTGGTATTCAGGAGAGATTACAAAAGGAAGGGAGAAAGGACAGAAGCAAAATTTAATTTATATGAGAGAGAGAGAAGAGTATGTTTGTGGGCTTTGCACTATAAGCAGTCACAAAGTGGGTAGGGTTGATAGTATGAACAGTTACAAGTGTAAGTTAGCCTACCTATATTAGATGATCTGTAATTTCGTTTACCAGATTGAATATTTCAATTTTGATAGGTATAAATAGTATATGTATGACTAGAAGGCCTTCCTCCATAGGGTAGGGTGTGCTATTTTCCAGTATAACTAAAATTATGTATACTAATACTGTAATAAAAGTACACTCTAGAGGGATGGATTTTAAGATTGCCACTATGCCAAAGACTTAAAGTCAAAGATAAAAATAAAGATAAATTTAATGGAAGACTTAAACAGGAAAACTTAATACTTTGAAGCCAGAAAGCTTCTCTCAAGTCAAGTTCTTCAAGAATCAATAGTTGTAAAAATATAGTATTGCATGTGATCGTCTCACTGCAAATGCTGGATGGAACCCGTGATGGCGGAAGAATGACTTGATGATGTATTTCCTAGCTATCATACGACTAATGCTATCTAAAGAGATTCATGATTGCTAAGCCCTGGTACTGGATCACCCAATCGTAAACACCCCATCCATACCCTACTACTACTACTAACCTAATACCTAACAGCAATCCCTTCTTCGTCCTTTCCTGACCGGAAAAAAGAAAAACAAAGGAAATAAACATGCGAGAGACTACTTCTGCATATCAACCGCCTCTGAGCAGGGTATACTAGTACAGTAGGCCGCTCTCTTATATAGGCAAGCAAACAACCAAGCAACCGAATGCGCAAAGTGTTAAAGAGACTTTTAATGAATCCAATTTAGCAAGTCCAGCACCGTTATCATCTCGAGTGTAGTATGTGACATCAGGGTAGGAGATAGCATCCTTAGCCGGAGGTGTGACATTTCCGATCACTAGTTATACCGGTACCAAAATATTCGGGAGGTCCAACAGTCATGGCGAAGGCAACAAATGAAGACAGAATATCTCAACAGATTGCCTGCCCGAGCCTCAAACTCGTGTTAGATGCGCAGGAACCCTCCGGGGCCCCATCCTACCTTTTAGGTCAGGTGGTACGCTTTCGTTACCATTCTCAATAGTCTCTCGGTCAGCAGCCGCCTGACATCATAATACAAAGCTCCAACTTCATGCTGGGCAACACAAACAGTGCTTCCGGTGGTGGTGGTAGTAGAGGCAGCGAAGGTAAATCCCTATCCTGTCGTCTTGATCTGCAGCAGACCTCACAAACAAAGTTCATATCGACATGAGCAAAATGAAAGAGGTGAAACCATCCCCTTGTCCGACAGTGTGGCGGGGATGCGGCTGTCATAATTCCTACCTTGTCGCGCTTGAAATCACTAATAAACCGGTCGCGACCAAACTTCTAAAACCCGAGTGACCGGGATAGACCCCTAGGGACAAAATTTGTAGTTTTTGTATTGCGATCTACTCTTCATGCCTCGTCAGCCACTGCTGCTTTGCTTCTCTTCTATTTCAAGCAAAGTCGACTTCTTCCTATAAGAGTGGCTTCGGGCGATAAAGGGGGTCTGTATGGTCGGGATTGACGTTCTCTCGTTCCAAAAGCATTTTTGCTACTCCCCCCTGCCCGTTCTCAGCCACCCATGACAGTGGGGTTCGGCCATATTCAGTATCTGCCTGGTCTGAATTGACGTCCTCTTGTTCTAAAAGTACCTTTACTACCCCCTCTTGACCTCTTATAGCTGCCTATATGAGAGCTGTACCCCCATGCAATTGGCTGCATTAATGTCCCATTTCTTCATCTCCAATACGGCAGCAACTATCTCCACGATCCCAAGAAATGCTGCTCCATGAAGCCCGGTAAATCCTGTAGCTCCTTCCGCCAAATAATAGGAGCTTCCTAAGAGCGACTCTCGGCAATTGCGCAATAACTGTAGTTGATCAAGTCTATCGAGAAGCCTGAGTGCAAGTATTTTGACATTTTCCGTCATCCCAATTCTTATGCGCTTCTCCCAGTAACAAGAAGCATATTCTAGAAAAGTTATTATTGGGGGGGCCGAGTGCATCCCTTCAACCGTTTTCAAGCACTCGGGCTAAGTGCGGGTAGAGCTGGTAGTGGAAGCAATCGGTGGTGAAGTAACCAAAGAGAGCAAAGTTGGGAATAATTGCGACGAAATGATGTGGGTATCATATGATGAACACGAAGGACGGTACTGTACGGCTGGTCAAATGTAGGAGAGATGCAAAAAAACTTTTGCGAGTGGCAACCGGTACCTCGCCTAAGTTCTAAGGCCGGGTAACCTTAATAAATAAATAAAATTTAATAAATAGAAATAAATAAAGATAGAATTAAAATAAAAATAATGATAGAATAAAAATAAAAATAAAAATAAAAATAAAAATAAGAATAGGAATGATCTATTAAGCTCTTTAATTCATATGTAGTTTTATGTTATATTTCTTCAATACTGCAATATCCGTCAATATTATAATAATATGAGTCTGTGCCAATTAAAACCTGACCATAGGGCTTTCAAGCTACGAGCTGGAAAATGTGTTACAACCTGAGTGACTAAAGAAAAATGTTTTGAAATATACCTGTTTTATGTTAACAGTACCTTAGAAGAACAACTATACAATCAAAACAAATGTTAATATTAATCTAAAACCACTAAAATTTAATTCAAGAGTACTCGTCTTAATGTATGAAATTTAATTTTGAAAAGAATCTTTATATATATCTTCTTATATCCATTATTTCAGGTAGTGTATCATATCTCTTCCATAAGTTACATTGTTCTGCTATGAATATTATTATATAAGCTAGTTATTTTATCATAGGATTTTGCAACAGTCACCTTTAAAGCAAAATAGCTTAACAACTACTTGCTTCTTAGCTAATATTATTTAATCTACTGGTACCCAGAAAGCTAAAGTTATTTTATATGACAAAAAATCAAGTCTGAAAATATTTTGCTTTTTCTGTATTAAGAGTGCTACAGAGGTTATTGATTCATGAATAATATTTTCTGAGCTAGTAGATACATTCTCTAGAGGCCTAGCTGGGTGGCTAAGCTTACATAAATTATATGTGGTTGTGGTCTGAGAGTGGGTTTTCATTCGGAACAGGTTCAAATAGTTATCATAAAGTATTATCTTATATAAGCAAAATGACTTTAGTCCTCATGGTCTACCAAGGGGAGTGATAGTCCCTGTTGTTCACCTTGGTACCCCCTTGTCCATCATGGTCCGCCTTTTTGTAAAATTTTAAAATAGGTGGATCAGAGCAGATCAGACTGGACCAGAAGGTTCTCAGAGACCACAACCTCTGTTGGTTGACCTCAAGTGTTTAGGACTACTGTGAATCAGCCTCTAATATTTTCCTAATATATTTTAAGTCTTGGGTTATTTATTTAAGGAATGGTCTAACCGGAAAGGATTACTTTGTGAAAAATACTAACCTACTCCTTATTCTGACCTCTTAGTATAAAAACAGGCTATACCAGTTAATACAGAATATCAAGATACTATAATATATGAGAAATAAAACACATATGTTCTAGTATAAGGGATCTCCCTGGTATTTTTTATTTTCCACTTTTCATTTTGTTTATTTTTATTTTTATTTTTATTTTTATTTTTGTTTTTGTTTTTATTTTTATTTTTATTTATTTAATTATTTTTATTTAATTATTTTTATTTTTATTATTATTCTAAGGTTACCCGGCCTTAGCACTTAGGCGAGGTACCGGTTGCCACTCGCAAAAGTTTTTTTGCATCTCTCCTACATTTGACCAGCGTACTGGTATCCCCTTCACTGCGGAGATAGCCTATTTGGGAAATCATGATATAAAAAACTTCGTGCTTCAGAAGTGATGTAGTGCTCAGAATAGTGCTAAATGAGTACTGCTCAGCATGGCCATGATGGAAACCAAATTGTCTGTGTAGATTTGCTCCCGACTATGGTACAAGTACTTATAAGTACTTCGCCTGATTTTGACTTATCTCGGCGCGTTGTCCATCGTTACCTTTCTTGCTATATCTATCCTATTAGTGCAACGCTAAAAGTGTGTGAAAACCGGGACGATCGAAGGGATAGCTGGCCAAAAACCCCTGACAGTTCCAAAATTGAGATAGGTCGAGCAAACCTCCGCAATTGTTGGGTGAGGACTATGGAATAGGGCCGGATTACGCATGAGATGCTCTTTCTAAGTAAAGTGTACTAGCAGGAGAGTAGATGAAGGCGCCTCGACGGTGTAAGGTTGAGCTGCCCTAATGGTTGCGTCATTCAAGCAAGTGGTATTACGAAAGCAGAAGGCTTACATAAGTTGCACCCTAAAATCTATAAGATCAAGTGGCTTCCTCCTCGTTGCTCAACCCAACCGGTGACCAATTCACTCGCATCTTACCGCTTCTTCAATACGCAAACGACACAACCAACAGCATGGACCTCGAAACAGCCACATACCGGGAGCTTCAGGCTGAATGCAAAGCGAGGCGCCTTAAGGCTGTTGGAACCATGGAGGATTTAAAAAGACGCCTGAAGTCAAGCATGAGCCACAAGCAGAATCCCCTTGCGCAGCAGAACCAGAAGGATGCAGAATCCCAGCCCAGCCCCGTTGACCGAACTGAAACCCGTGACGAAGAGGCAATACTGGAGCTGGCGACAAGTTCCTTGGTGCCGGTAGAGCAAGCATGCGACCCAGAGGGTGAGACCTTGGAACAATTCCTCGATCGTCGCCGTCGCCGTGGCCGTTGCTCCGATGATATTCACGCACTCGTGGAGGCCATGCAGAAGGCAAGCGCTGAGATTTCGGAAGGGCTTAAATCCAATCATGAGAAGCTTGTCAAACAACAACTCCGCCTGGAGTCTCTTGACAAGTCTGTGAGCAGTATGACACTTTCTCTACCTTCCTACCACAGCGCGCGCAACCGGTTCCTAAGTACCTTTAAAAAAGATAAGCTTGGTAGAGCTACGAGGGATGATCGGAAAATCATTGCGGAAGGAAACGCCACGGCTAAGGCAGGGGATGCGGCCGCTGATGCCTTGCTCTACCAAGGGACTTGGGGCAGAAGAGATTTCACAACCTTCGAGAAGCTGTATGGCCTTGCACCGGAGACAGTACGAAAGATAAGTGAGTAATCCTGCTATTTCTACTCTCGGTACTGCTCTTTATTTTTCTTCCTCACACAGGCATTTGCCCCCCCTGCTTGTTCCAATACTTTACCCCTGCCGCGAGCAACCCTTGTGATAAGTATCTAGCTAACCCAGTCAGACCATTCAGAAACCCTAGTAATCCTGAACACGCATGCCGGGGTTCTCGCTTCCTACGACCAGACTGGTAGCCCCAGGTTTTACAACCTGTTTAACGATTTTATTAGGCTGTTTTCAGAATCTGGCATTGGCTTTGATGTGACGTACTTGGTCGGAAGTCCAACGGAGGTAACAAATGCATACTGGGCATTTATCAATTGCATTAAGACTGAGGTTACCTGGGTGAAGTCTAGTAATCATAAACGCTCTTAGTCTCTGGCGTTTGACTGAACCGATAGTTCATTATGGCGTACAAGTTTGATTGTATTCCTAATTTTTCAGTCTACCGGATTCTGCATGAAAACAATATGAAATCAAAAGTCAACCCTAAATGGAATAGTATTCGTTCGTCCTGTCGCGCTTGCCATTCTGATATGTATTCCCATATCCCTTCCATACCAGCCTTCGTATCTCCGTCCACTGTCATTCCTCGTTCGCCATACATTCCACCGTACTAGCTACCATTCCTGCAATACTGATTATTTCACATTCTAACCAGTGGAACACATTCCGGACCGCACTGTAGTTTATCTTTATACGTCCTCTAACTTTAAAATCTGAGCATGTGACCCAAAAGTTAATTAGAGAGCGTATGTGTGAGTATTTATTGCTCAAATTCAGGGAAAGAATAGTACTGAAACACAGCTTTCCGGCTGATAAAGGTTCACTACTGGAGATTCACAAAAACAACCCAATCGAATTAACTTGCTCTCTCTCTTCACTACGTTGTCTCAAAGTCCAAGCCAAAGATGAAAAAAAGAAGCCCAATGAAAGAAAAAAAGATCACGTTGCAGCCACAATGTCCAATCCGTCATTCATCACTTGTCCGTCCTCTTTTTTCCCCAGAAAAAAATAAAGCGAGAAACAACCCCCCTCCCACCACTAAAACCTCCTCTTGGCCGGGTAAGCCCAACACATCCCAATCAAGTTAGCAACAAAACATCCGCAACCTGCGACAAAATCCCTCCCATAGAGTATACAGCACCATCATCTAGCTAAGTAAAGCATCCTTATGAAAAACCATGCAGAATATCTAAAAATTAAAACCTATGTAGCAAAAGCAAACCTAGTATACGCAGATCAAATATCACCCCCGACAGTACTAGTACTAGTCTATACATTTCTTCTGCTACACTTTGCTTCTTTTTCCTATCACTTCACTTGTTTCTTTGCTCCCAACTACTTTGAGATGTCATTGTTTACCTTGTTTACGATCCCAGTCAGGAGTTCTATTTCATAACCTCCCTGTTAGACAAAGCCAGTTCCTGGAGACTCAATTCTTCTTCAAGATTTGGCACAATCCGTTTAACCTCTTTATCCTTATTGCGCATGAATGCCCACCAGGCATTAAAAAGCGGAGAGTTCGTCTCCTGCAGATAGGTCTCCGAATAGCCGTCCCCAGAATTCTTGAAGAGTGTAATGAACTCGGCGAATAGCTAGTAAAATTTTTCGCTGCCTTCGTGGAATTTGGATGCTCGGACACTCACGTGAGTATTCAGAATCGTAATCGTTTCCGGAAGCCCTAGTTAATTTTAAGTTAGTAAAAATGCCATAATGTAATATTAATAATGGAAACTATTACTTACTGATTCTCTCTACCGTCTCGGGAAGCAATCCATAGAGTTCTTGGAAGGCAGGAACATCGGTTCTCCTACCAATTATGGTGTAGAGAAACGCATCTGCAATGACGTCCCCACCGTGCACCGTTTCATTGCCCTGTTTAATGATTTTCTCGTCGATGTCGGTTTCGTTTTTAAGTTTATCACGCTTAAAAACGCTTATGAACCGGTCGCGACCGACGTGGTAGCATTCTAGAGAACGGGTTAGATCCTGAACCCGCTTATCTAAGGCAGTAACTTTTGTATTTTGCTTTTTGATTAACTCTTTGTCGGCTTTTGCCTGCCGCTCTTGTACTACTAGCTTCCCGGACAAGTCATCAGCATGGGCTTTAAGTCTTCCATAGCTGAGTCCGAGTTGGTTAGCCACGAAGAGCTTCCTCTCGTGGCCTTCCACGAAGAACTCTTCCCTTTCTAGAGGACGGGCAAGTGAGTGTTTTGCTTCTTCCTTAATGTCATTTTCATCACCAGTTACCGACCCGGTAACAAGGATGGCATCACACTCAGTATCATCCTCGCTCTGTATGGAGGCAGGATCATGTTTTTGGCTTTCTTCTCCCATTTTGATCGGGGCTGGCTGCTTACTCTGTACTCGTCTCCTGGCTGCTGCCTGGATTTCGACGATCTCGATGTTCTCGGACATAGTTGATGTGATCATAAGGGTTTTGGCTTTACTGGAATGTAAAAAAAATTTGCGGGCGGTGGGCAATTGGGAGTGGGCAATAGGAGGCTACGCGAACGGTCACGAGGTGTCACTCGGAACGCAAGGAACAGAATTGTTGAGAGGAGGGAGCGAGTGATGGGTTGGGAGGCGGAAGTGAGTCGTGAGTAGGGGAGTGGAAGCGAGTGATGGGCTGAGAAGTGGAAGCGAGTAGTGAGTTGAGAAGCAGAAGCATGTGAAGGCTGAAACGGGACAAGGGGGTGACGCAAGCGGTCACAAGGTAGCACTCGTGACCGCAGCGTGACCGCAGCAGTTGAGGGTATTAGAGTGTGACCGTGACCCTAATTTCCAACAATATTAGATAATACGGGTAGAAGCTTAGCCATAAGGTTGACTTGATCGTCATTGGTTACGGAGCTCGCTTATCTTCTTTGCGCTCTCTTTTGTTTTGTTTTCTGTTCTCTTCTCTCCTCTTAACAAGTTCTTCTCTACATATAAAATAAGCCGACGAAACTGATCTTAACCCAACTCTCATTTGATCCTTAATTTCTCTTGTTCTTGCCCTCAGCAAAGCCCTTCCGGCACTTTCAGTACCCAACAACCGGCTTTGCAAATACTCCATTCCGCCTACCGCTAATAGTGTTCAGCTTATCACGGATCATTTCTAACACTAAAAAATACTCACCCACTATCACTCGAATTTCCCAATCTCGTTTGTCCACATACAAATTCCGCGCCTTGTAATAGAAGTAGAGACGCGACTTTTGTCAACACCTTAGTTTAAGTAAAATTGCCATTCGAGCCGTGATTTATTTCGAGTGATAATCGGTGATACTGAACCTGGCCCTTTCCTTTAGAGCCTGTTTGGCAAAAATGTGACCGTTCGGTTCGGAGACCGTTTCTACTATAAAAAGAGCGTTCCTTCCGTTTTGAAACGGAAGGAAAAGGGCTATTTGTGTGGGGGAACGGAACGGAGCCGTTGGATCTAAATAGGCTCTTAGCAATACGACATGGGCCATGGAAAGCTAAATGAAAATTTAGTGAAAATTATGAAGGAAAAAAATAGTGTAGTAAGTGTACTCATACGCAAAGCTACAGTATGGTCGATAGTTGCTTGAGGGTGCTATTATTTACATGCCAGGTGTAAAATGTCTACTCGAATAGATTAATGCTTGTATGGTAACTTCGATCCTCATTTATCATGCACTCTACATTGAGCACCAGTCTTTGGTCTTCCAGGCATGAGGAAGGGAGAGCGATATAACCTCACCACCTATGTAAGCATAGTATAGATTACGAGTGATAACCGATGACCAACCCATCCAATTTCGGGCGCAACACGATCTAATTCTAGGCTGGAAAACCGGTGACTAAAAAGCACACACATAAAGTTTATGAAAGGGGGGAGAGAGAAAGAAAAAGAAAAAAAGGGAAAACAAGATAACGGAAAATCCCGCATTTAATAGCAAGGGAGTAAAGTGACGAAACTTTTGCCTCTAGTTTCCTGCACACCTAGCAAACTTATATTATCCACTCAAATGGCTTGTAAACCCCACCTACACCTTTCCAACCCCCCCCCTTCTCATTCTAAAGACCTTCCGGTATATTCCCTTTTTTGCAAGCTTCCTCTCAAAATGTCTCTTTTGAGGTTCCCCTATCTGCCCGCAATGTGTATCTCGGGAATTGTGCCAACATATAAGTACAACTATTTCCAGAACCTTCCTGCCCTCCAATGCAGATTCAAAATCTCTTCCACTGGGCAGGGAAGTCTCTTGTGGTTAACTCTTTGATCTTTCCAGCTGGTGTGCCGCCAGGGTCTGCAATGTATGGAAATGGTTGAAATGGTTATCTGAACGGAATTGGGATTTGTTTAGTGGAAAAGTGCACACTGTTAATAAAAAGTTGAAAAATTCATAATACTTACCTCCTAGGAGTCTTCAGTAGTTCCAGCAAACTTTCTCCAACACTGGCATGGGCATTTAAAACAATTATGGTTTCCGGATGCCCAGCCCTTGTTAGCTGAAGAGGAACACAACTGGCCAATACTAAATGCTCAGGGTGCTTGAGAATCGCGGATGTGTGGGCATCAGGAATAAGAAGGAGCTGCAAGATAGGAAGCCGATTTGAGTGCAGATGGCCCACCAGCCCTACCCACGCTAACCACACGCGGAGCCTCAAATTGGAACGGGAAAATATTATAGACTGAGAGATTGTGCAATTTTAGGCTAAGCAACGTATTTAACTAGGAGCTATTCACATCTTTGCCATTAAGATGCTAGGTATTAGCTTTTGAGCAGCTAAGAGCTAGTCACCCCAAGCGTATCTGATTTAGAACGGATCTGCTGGCCCAGTCTTGTTAGTAATACACCATGGGTCTTGATCAGAGGTGTAGATAGAGGCTGGCAGTGTTAATGATCATGACATATCAAGTATCGGAGGGTCCCCTACTTGTGTCGGGTTGATCAAATCGGACCATTGGAGGAAGATCCGCGGCCGCTACAAATTTGGCGTTTCCAACAAGTCTGAAGGCATCTTCTTGGTTGTAGAGCCCAGGAGCCATGCATCATCTGCGCAGCACAAACCTTTGACCCTGAGCTCCAACTTGGAACCACCCAGCAGCCTATATCCTCCCCGACAACATTATGATTGTAGTTTAGGCGTGCGGAGCAGCCAGCGATTCGGCTATCAGATATACCCACCTTCGGACTAACGTAGGAGGTTCCCATAGCTCCGAATGCGCGAAGTGTTAAAGAGACTTTCAATGAATACAATTTAGCAAGTCCAGCACCGTTATCGTCTCGAGTGTAGTATGCGACATCAGGGTAGGAGATAGCATCCTTAGCCGGAGGTGCGACATTTCCGATCACTAGTTATACCGGTACGAAAATATCTGCGAGGTCCAACAGTCATGGCGAAGGAAACATATGAAAACAGAATGTCTCATAATAGATTGCCTGCCTCGAGCCTCAAGCTCGTGTTAGATGCACAGGAACCCTCCGGGGCCCCATCCTACCTTTTAGGTCAGGTGGTACGCTTTCGTTACCATTCTCAATAGTCTCTCGGTCAGCAGCCGCCTGACATCATAATACAAAGCTCCAACTTCATGCTGGGCAACACTAACAGTGCTTCCGGCGGCGGTGGTAGTAGAGGCGGCGAGGGTAACATCCCTATCCTATCGCCTGGATCTGCAGCAGGCCTCACAAACAAAGTTCATATCGACACGAGCAAAATGAAAGGTGAAACCATCTCCTTGCCCGACAGGTGGTGGGGATGCGTCTGTCATAATTCCTACCTTGTCGCGCTTGGAATCACAAATAAACCGGTCGCGGCTAAGTTTTTAAAACCCGAGTGACCGGGATAGACCCCTCGCGCGGTCTTCTAGAGACAAAATTTGTAGTTGTTGTGTTGCGATCAACTCTTCATGCCTCGTCAACCACGGCTGCTTTGCTTCTCCTCTATTTCAAGCAAAGTCGACTTCTTCATATGAGAGTGGCTTCGGGCGATAAAGGGGGTCTGTATAGTCGGGATTGACGTCCTCTAGTTCCGAAAGCATTTTTGCTACCCCCTCCTCCCCGCTCTCAGCCGCCCATGACAGTGGGGTTCGGCCATATTCAATATCTGCCTGGTCTGGATTGACGTCCTCTCGTTCTAAAAGTACCTTTACTACCCCCTCTTGACCTCTTATAGCTGCCTATATGAGAGCTGTACCCCCATGCAATTGGCTGCACTAATGTCCCATTTCTTCATCTCCAATGCAGCAACTATCTCCATGACCTCAAGAAATGCTGCTCCATGAAACCCGGTAAATCTTGTAACTCCTTCCGCCAAATAATAGGAGCTTCCTAAGAGCGACTCTCGACAATTGCGCAATAACCGCAGTTGAGCAGATATATGATCATCGAGTCTGTCGAGAGGCCTGAGTGCAAGTATTTTGACATTTTCCGTCATCCCAATTCTTATGCGCTTCTCCCAGTAACAAGAAGCATATTCTACAAAAGTTATTGTTGGGGGGACCGAGTGCATAGCTGACTAAAAACCCCTGACAGTTCCAAAATTGAGATAGGTCAAGCAAACCTCGGCAATTGCTGAGCGAGGACTATCAAATGGGGCCGGATTACTCATGATATTCTCTTTCCAATAAAGTGTACTAGCAGGAGAGTAGATGAAGACGCCTCGACGGTGACAAGACCAAGTGTCGGAAATCGCTTCCTAATGTGGGGGTGTGAAGCGAGATCACAGATGGTGTCCTGGAGGGGACTGGATACAAGAATAGACCCCGAGTCTATGGAGGGTATATATCATTGCAACAGCTAGTCGACAGAGGGGGTTGGATCAAAAATGATTGATGGACTAGGAACGGGCTTTGTCTAACAGGGAGGTTATGAAATAGAACTCCTAACTGGGATCGTAAACAAAGTAAACGATGTCATTTCAAGGCAGTTGGGAGCAAAGAAACAAATGAAGTGATAGGAAAAGGAAGCAAAGTGTAGCAGAAGAAATGTATAGACTCGTACTAGTACTCTTCTTTCCCTGAATTTGAGCAATAAATACTCACACATACGCTCTCTGATTGATTTTTGGGTCACATGCTCAGATTTTAAAGTTAGAGGACGTATAAAGATGAACTGTAGTGTTGTCCGAAATGTGTTCCACTGGTTGGAATGTGAAATAATCAGTATTGCAGGAATGGTAGCTAGTACGGTGTAATGTATGGCGAACGAGGAATGATAGTGGACGGAGATACGAAGGCTGGTATGGAAGGGATATGGGAATACATATCAGAATGGCAAGCGCGATAGGATGAACGGATACTATTCCATTTAGGGTTGAATTTTGTTTTCATTTTGTTTTCATGCAGAATCCGGTAGACTGAAAAATTAGGAATACAATCAAACTTGTACGCCATAATGAACTATCAGTTCAGTCAAACACCAGAGACTAAGAGCGTTTATGATTACTAGACTTCACCCAGGTAACCTCAGTCTCAATGCAATTGATAAATGCCCAGTATGCATTTGTTACCTCCGTTGGGCTTCCGACCAAGTACGTCACATCAAAGCCAATGCCAGATTCTGAAAACAGCCTAATAAAATCGTTAAACAGGTTGTAAAACTTGGGGCTACCAGTCTGGTCGTAGGAAGCGAGAACCCCAGCATGCATGTTCAGGATTACTAGGGTGTCCGAATGGTCTGACTTGGTTAGCTGGATACTTATCACAAGGGTTGCTCGCGGCAGGGGTAAAGTATTGGAACAAGCAGGGGGGGCAAATGCTTGTGCGATGAACAAAAATAAGAGCAGTACCGAGAGTAGAAATAGCAGGATTACTCACTTATCTTTCGTACTGTCTCCGGTGCAAGGCCATACAGCTTCTCGAAGGTTGTGAAATCTCTTCTGCCCCAAGTCCCTTGGTAGAGCAAGGCATCAGCGGCCGCATCCCCTGCCTTAGCCGTGGCGTTTCCTTCCGCAATGATTTTCCGATCATCCCTCGTAGCTCTACCAAGCTTATCTTTTTTAAAGGTACTTAGGAATCGGTTGCGCGCGCTGTGGTAGGCACCCAGAGAAAGTGTCATACTGCTCACAGACTTCTCAATAACCTCAAGGCGGAGTTGTTGTTTGACAAGCTCCTCATGATTGGATTTAAGCACTTCCGAAATCTCAGCGCTTGCCTTCTGCATGGCCTTCACGAGTGCGGGAATATCATCGGAGCAACGGCCACGGCGACGGCGACGATCGAGGAATTGTTCCAAGGTCTCACCCTCTGGGTCGCATGCTTGCTCTACCGGCACCAAGGAACTTGTCGCCAGCTCCAGTATTGCCTCTTCGTCACGGGTTTCAGTTCGGTCAACGCGGCTGGGCTGGGATTCTGCATCCTTTTGGCTCTGCGGCGCAAAGGGATTCTGCTTGTGACTCGTGCTTGACTCCAGGCGTCTTTTTAAATCCTCCGTAGTTCCAACAGCCTTAAGGCGCCTCGCTTTGCATTCAGCCTGAAGCTCCCGGTATGTGGCTGTTTCGAGGTCCATGCTGATGGTTGTGTCGTTTGCGTATTGAAGAAGCGGTAAGATGCGAGTGAATTGGTCACCGGTTGGGTTGAGCAACGAGGAGGAAGCCACTTGATCTTATAGATGTTAGGGTGCGACTTATGTAAGCCTTCTGCTTTCGTAATATCGACCCAGGTCATAATAACGTAGCCCAGAGGTACAAGGGTCAGCGTTGCAACACATAAACCTCAATAAAAGTTGTTCGCGATCATCCACAACACCAACGATAAAAATTTTCAGTATTATCAAAACAAAGAGAAGAGATAAATCAATACTTTGTATACCAGCCTTCTGCCTCAATAACAGCTTTTACCCTTTCTGGCATACCCTTAGCTAAATTTTCAAAAAAATCAGACTCCAATAACTCCCAACAGTGTTCAACAGCATCAGAAATTTGCTTTCTCAATGCCCATCCAGAATACTCAGAATCTAACAAATTTGGATAGATCTGTTCAAAGAGAGACTTCACCCAAGCCCAAGCATATTCAATAGGATTGAGGTCAGGAGAATAAGGAGGCCATTGGAGTAGCTTTATTTTCCTTCCTGCAATTCCAATATTCTCAATCTGCATTCACCAGTTTTTGACAACATTTCCCCTATGAATACCAGCCCCATCTTGAACAAAAGAAACAGTAGAGCCATAAGGAAATTGCCTTACTATGTCAGGTAACCATCTCTTAAGTATCCTAAGATATTTAAGAAATGTTACTCCCCTATTCTTAGTACCAGGATCACCAAAGAAGCGTACTAGTGGTCCAATCTTTCTTCCTGAAAAAAGACTCCACATATATGTACACTGACTTTTTCTTTATGAGGTTTGGCCTTCCGATAAATCCGATTTGGTGTGTATTTATTTTGGCCGGTTTTCCATCGAGCAGATGTTTTTCTCCCAGGTCTAACAACCCAGGTTTGGCCTCTTAACGCTCCTGACATCCTTCTGACATACATTTCATCGCTCCAAATCCAACTCAACCAATCTTGAACAGTAAGGTGCTCATGTTCCTATGCCCAGGCCAAGCGCCTGGTAGCATCCTTCTCTTCTAATTCAGTGCGTCCTGCAGCTAGCCATTTACGCATATCCATTTTTTTAAATCGTCTCTTTAGAGTGTACGCTAAGAGTTTGTTGTCCGGAATGACATTTTCATTAATTTCAGCAAGCGAGATGCAAGGTTTTTTGGTCGCAGCATCAAGAATCTATTTACTTAATTCAGTACCTATATGATTAAAATTTAATATAAGGCCCTGTTTGGCACGCAAGAAAAATGGCATTTTTCTGACTTTTATGGCATTTTTCTGTCATAAATTTTTAAAAACAGGGAGGCCTGTTTGGCATGCATATTAAAATGGCATTTTTTAAAATTTAGTGTCTTTGTTTTTATGGCATTTTTTTGTGTAAAATACATAGGACATCAAAGCATAATAGAAAAATGAAAATGAAATGACTAATACAAGTATTATGAGAATGAAAATGATTCAAGTGAATATTGCTATATGATTTGGTAGAATGTGTTGATAGGTTGAAGAGTGATATACAAAGTGCATTTTACAACGTTGATATGAATCCCTCACAAAGTACTAGGCTCTAGGTTTGCATTATTTAGACCCAGCATTTCGTGTGTTTTTTCATCACATGTCTTAACCCTGAAAAAATGAGAGTGTACTGCCAAACATGATTATTTCTGAAAAAATGGCATTTTTTTAAAATAGCTTTAAAGCCATTTTCAGGAAAAATGGTATTTTTTTTATGGCTGCATGCCAAACAGGGCCTAAATATTTACTTACAGCCTCATCTTCCTCCTTGGTTGTTTTACACTTGGAAGCTCTCTTCTTCTGCTCAGGCTCGATAGGACATGGGAGTGGGGTAGTAATATCATTGCTTGTGTATTTTGAAATTGATCTCTTGGAGGCACCAGTTCCAGCTTGTATATCGCGAATAGACATACCAGTATCCATCAGACCTGCAAGATAACCTTGCTCCCAGAGAGAAAATGGGCTTGTGCTCTTGTGAGAAATTCTTCGAACCATTGTTGTGGAGGAAAACCGGTGAGCGTCAATGACTTTTATCGAGATTCATGTGTTGCAACGCTGACCTTTGTTCCTCTGGGCTACGTTATTATGACCCCGGTCGATACCACTTGCTTGAATGACGCAACCATTAGGGCAACTCAACCTTACAAATTATCCCATCCCCTGTCGAGACATTCAGTCCAGATTAAAATGTTGAACACTAACCCATTTGAGTAACTGGGAGTAAATCTACGCGCACTCTCTCGTTTCCATCATGGGATATATACTGAGCGGTACGGATTTCGCGGTATGACGAGACTTACTCCTCTTTGTGTGCAATACGTTTTTCTTATCACGATTACTTAAGTGGGTTAGTGTTCAACATTCTAATCTAGACTGAATGTCTCGACAGGCTATGGGATAGGCATAGATCATGTCTTGGCAACTATAACATAGGTTATTACTAACAAAACTAATCAGGTCCAAGATTAATAGTAGTGTTAACTGGAGTTAAAATTGCCAAGACATGATCTCAAATCACGATTTCAGATCATAATCACGCAGCCAAACACCCCCTTACTTTTCTTAGTACTTGTACTAGAGATTTGGAAAAGCCCTACTAGTTCAGGCCAGTTCGTTAAAAGCGAGCTTTTACGGTATCCCATAGGCTGTTAAGACATTCCGGTCCAGATCACAATTAGAACACTAGCCTATTTGAGTATCTGGGAGTAAATATACGCGCACCCTCTGGTTTCTATCATGGCCATACTGAGCAGTACGGATTTTGTGGTGTTCTGAGCCCTACACCTCTTGGGAGTCCAACGTTCTTCTGATCACGATTACTCAAATAGGCTAGTGTTCTAATTGTGATCTGGACCGGAATGTCTTAACAGCCTATGGGATAGGACCCGAACGAGAAAATCTACAGAATACCAGCGAATCCCGGGCCTTCCCTGCAAAATACCATCAATGTTTTTTTATGCCAGCCAAAGGCAACGTTCCTCTCTTTGCCAAGAAAACCACACTGAGGGTCGCTGGCATTAAAAAGGGTTGTCCATGATTCGAGTGATAAACTGTGATCCTAAGCCTAACCAATCCTTTAGCAATCTTGGGATCGATAGTGTTACGTCTATGAAGTCAATTAGGGCAAATTATTCCTGCCACTTGCTCATCTGCTCGGGCCGTTTAGATTTGGTGTTGAAAATTGAATTAGACATTGCAGACCCTGGTGGCAGACCAGCTGGAAAGATCAAAAAGTTGACCACAAGGGGATTTTCCTGGCCCAGTGGGGGGGTGAATCTGCATTGGAGGGCAGAAAGGTTCTGGAAATGGTTATGCTTATATGTTGGCACAATTCCCAATATACACATTGCGGGCAGATAGGGGGACCTCCAAAGAGACATTTTAAGAGGAAGCTTGGGAAAAAGGGGATATACTGGAAGGTCTTTAGAATGAGAAGGGGAGAATTGGAAAGGTGTAGGTGGGGTTTACAAGCCATTTGAGTTGATATAAGTTTGCTGGGGGCGCAGAGAACTGGTGGCAAAAGTTTTGTTACTTTACTAACTTGCTATTAAACGCGGGATTGTCTGTTTTCTTGTTTTCCCTTTTCTTTCTTCCTCCTCCTTCCCCTTCCTTAAACTTTATGTGTGTGTGCTTTTTAGTCGCCGTTTTTCTAGCCTAGCATTAGATCCAGTGTTCTTAACGGGGCTGTCCGTCCGTCCTAGGCCAGGCCAAGACGACGACATTGTGTCATCCCGTCCGGTCATTTCCTGAACTTGCCCGACAAGTAAGAGCGGAGGACCAGGACGGACGACATTGTGTCTTCCGTCCGTCCCCGCCGTCCTCCGCCGTCCTCCGCTGTTTTCCGCTGTTTTACGCCATCCCCCGCCGTCCTCCACCACCTCCGCCGTCTTGCGAAGGCACCTTCGGTCCCCTACCTAAATTTGTCTCGCATTGTGGGGCTCGTCGTCCTTCATAATGACGGCCGTCCTGCGAGTTCACGGCCGAGGACGGACTACATTGTGCCGTCCCGTCTCGTCTGGGGCTCTTAGAAGTCCGTCCTCCGTCCCCTATACGGCCCCTGGATCATTGAGAACACTGATTAGACCGTGTTGAGCTTGAAATTGATTGATTGGATGGGTCAGTCATTGGTTATCACTTATAATTTATACTATGCTTACACAGGTGCTGACGTTAGATTGCTTCCCCTTCCTCATGCCTGAAGAAAAAGAAAGAAAAGAAGAGACAGCGGATCAATGCGCAGTGCGTGATGAATCCATCTCGAAGTTGCCATACGAGCATTGATCTATTCATATGTGGACATATCATACCTGGAATGCGATCATGGCTCCCTCAAGCAACTATCGGCCATACTGAACCCTCATGCAGGAGTAGGCTTACTCTGCTGTTTTTTTTCATCCTCATTAATTTTCATTTGGTTATCCGTGGCCTCCATCTTGCTAAAGGAAAGGGACAGGTCCGGGATCACAGTTTATCACTCGAAACTTGTCGCCGCTCGAAGGGTGATCTTGTGCATGGTGCAATTGGTCGAGTCGTTATAATATATCTGGGTAGAATGGAGTGTGTAGACGCTTGGGCTGGTTAGCAGTGAAGTAGGGCTGATGGATTGGCGTCTGGCTCTATGCTCGCCCGTCTGGTTCTTTGGGGGATCGAAAGTCGGTAGCTCTTGCCCTTCTAGACAATAAATCTCCCTCCTCCTCTTTGACGCTTGTGGGGACCCCACCCCCACCTTATGCTCTAGAACAAGTGTTACCATCCTCTTTCCACAAAGCACTTTCCGGGCAAACCTTTTATCTATAGTACATCAGAAGAGGAGGAAGGAAGGGGTATATAGTAAGAAGAAGGAAAATTATTGTTTGTTTAATAAGTCTGTTTGCTTCCCTTCTTTCCTTCCAACACCCCTAGGAGACAATGGAGGCGACGGAACAGGAGTAGCAATGCGAACTGCCTTATTCCAGATGGGTTTTAAATTCTCATCATTACTTCCCACCCTCACCCCCCAACAGCAGCCGCGGCAGTTCCTGTAGCAAGGTCAGCCACTTTGAAAGGTAATAACGTTCTAATTGATTCCCCGCAAACACTCTTGCAGAGCAGAAAGCAAAAGGAAACATGAGATCAAACACACCTTTGATCGAGGTATTATACCTCGATGACCATCTCTTCAACTGTACAAATATAAAGCTTAAAGAATCCTGTGCAAATCTCGGTTATCCCCCACTAGTGTCATCCCCCGCGTCATCTCCACTACTAGTTGGACTAGGTTAGTGGATGGTTCCGTCTCTTTCATTTCGCTCATGTCGATACGAAGTATGTTTGTGAGGTCTGTAGATCTTGGCGGTACGATAGGGGAGTTAAGTTACCTCTGCCGCCTCCACTACCACCACCTCCGGAATCTCTTTTAGTGTTGCCCAGCATGAAGTTGGAGATTTGTATTAAGTTAGCTATTCAGCCTCGGGGTTGAAAACGCCTTTTTTCGAGTGATAAGTTTCTACTGTAGTCGATCTGCTAGTTTTGTATAATATGCAAAAGGCGTTCCACACACCAAAGGTTTTCGACTGGAAAAACCTGCATAAATTAACTGTTTTCCAACCCCGGGGGTGAATGCCTCTAATACTGGTAGCGATGTTAGAGTGTGCCATGGTGGCCGAATCGCTTGTGTAGGTTTGGTAGGCTCTCACTAGAGATGTATCGTAGACTCTGGCCATATACTGTAGAGACCGTTGCCAATGTGGTGACTCGCAAGACTACCGGTATACCACTTCCGGGGGAGATTCGGATCACCGTTCGCTTTGGTGTTTTTTTTTCTTTTTTTCTCCTACATCGTATCGTAGCCCGCCAATTTTGGCCTGCCGGTGCTTGACAGCGGTCTCTATTTGGCCAGGGCCTACCGCGCGGTAGTAGGGTCGTGAAGAAAGTAAAAGGCTTACGTAAGTCGCCTAACCCGCACCCTAATTTCCATAAAACTAAGTGGCTTCCTCCTGATTGTTCAACCCAACCAGTGACCAATTCACTCGCATCCTACTGCCTCTTCAATACGCAAACGACACAACCAACAGCATGGACCCCGATTCAGCCGCATACCGGGAGCTTCGGATTGAATGCAAGGCGAGTGGCCTTAATCCCCTTGCGCCGCAGAGCCAGAAGGATGCAGAATTCCAGCCCAGCCGTGATGACGGAGCTGAAAGCTGTGATGAAGAGGCAATACCGGAGCTGACCACAAGCTCCTTGGTACCGGAAAACCAAGAGTGGGGCCCAGAGGGTGAGACTTCAGATCGGTTCCTCCATCGTCCCCGTGGCCTTTGCTCCGCTGATATTCCCGCGCTCGTGGAGTCTTTCGAGAAGGCAAACACGGAACTCGGGGAAGGGCTTAAATCCGGTCATGAGGAGCTTGCCGAACTACAACTCCGCCTAGACTCTCTTGAGAAGTCTGTGAGCAGTATGACACTTTCTCTAGGTTGCTACCACCGCGCGCGCAACCGGTTTTTAAGTATCTTTAAAAAAGATAAGCTTGGTAGAGCTAATGAGGATGATTTGAAAATTATTGGGGAAGGAAACGCCACAATGAAGGGAGGGGATGCCGCCGCTGATGCTTTGCTCTACGAAGAGCCTTGGGGCAGAAGAGATTTTCCAACGTACCGGAAGCTGTATGGCTTGCTACCGGAGACGGTACGAAAGATAAGTGAGCAATCCTGCTATTTCTACTCACAGTACTGCTCTTTATTTTTGTTTCTCGCATAGGCATTTGCCCCCCCCTGATTTTTCCAATACTATACCCCTGCCGCGAGCAAACCTTGTGATAAGTATCCAGCTAACCCAGTCAGACCATTCGGAAACCCTAGTAATCCTGAACACGCATGCCCGAGTTCTCGCTTCCTACGACCAGACTGGTAGCCCCAAGTTTTACAACCTGTTTAACGATTTTATTAGGCTCTTTTCAGAATCTGGCATTGGCTTTGATGTGACGTACTTGGTCGGAAGCCCAACTGAGGTAACAAATGCATACTGGGCATTTATCAAATGCATTAAGACTGAGGTTACCTCGGTGGAGCCTAGTAATCTTAGTCACTTTTAGCCTCTGGTGTTTCACTGAACTGATAGTGGCTTGCAACTTTGATTGTATTCCTAATGTTTCTGTCTGCCGGATCCGGCATGAAGCAAAATGAAATCAAAAGTCAACCTTAAATGGAATAATATTCATTCGTCCTGTCGCGCTTGCCTTGTCGCTTGCGTTGTCTACTACCTAGACATTATAACTATATATACAAGCTTCTGCGTAGCTATCAAGATTTCCTCCATTCCGATATGGATTCCCATTCTCTTCCATACCAGCCTTCATATCTTCGCCCACGTACATTCCACTACATACATTCCACCGTGCTAGCCCCCATTCCTGCAATACCGATCATTTCACATTCCAACCGGTGGAACACATTCTGGACAACACTGCAGCTTATCTCTATACGTCCTGCAACTTTAAAATCTGGAACATGTGACCCAAAAATTAATTAGAGAGCATGTGCGTGAGCGTTTATTGCTTAAATTCAGGGAAAGCAGAGTGCTGGTACTAGTTTATACGTTTCTTCTGCTAAATTTTGTTTCCTTTTCCTATCAGTTTATTGGTTTCTTTGCTTCAACCGCCTCCAAATGTCATCATTTACCTTGTTTACAATCCCTGTTAGGAGTTCTGCGAACCTCATAACCCCCCAGTTTGACAAAGCGTGTTCCTAACCTATCATTCATTTTTGATCCAACCACTACTGTCTACTAATTAGCTGTTGCTATATACCCTCTATATAGACTCAGGGTGATCTCGCTTGACACCACCACATTAGGAAGCTATTTCCGACACTGGGTCTTGTCACGGTAATTTAGCACTACTATTATTACAATTCAGGCAATGAAAAAAAAAAGGGAAATCAAAAAACGTTGATAGAGCTTCTAGAGGTTTAATTAGAGAATTCGGGGTACTGTACTGTACTCGAGCTAACTGAGCAACCATGTTTTGGATTTTTTCTTTCTCCTTTTCTACAGCAGGCTGTACTTGAGTACTCGAGTAAAGTAAACGGTAGACGAATTTGAGCCATAGGATATATGGACCGCAGGAAGCCCTTGCCAATTGATCAACGAAAACTTGAAAAAAAAGAGAGAAAAAAGAAATTGCAAATTGAAAATAAACGTCTAGAATAAAGATTCGAGGCAGCAAGCAACTGCAGCGTGAACGCCATGGGGATACAGGGAAAACACACTTTAGAAGCTCAAACATCCTCTATCTAATATACTACATTAAGGGCGGGGTATAAAAATCAGCTCAATCTCCACAGCTTAGTATTACTAGCATTTTAAGAAGTGAGGATCACTCACAGTAATCAGGGCGTCCCGTGAACCGACTCCATTTTGGGGTCACGTTCCACCTGTTCCGACTGCTTAAGCAGTTCAGGTAATCCCAGTAGAC
Organism: Tuber microsphaerosporum; assembly: GCA_003521225.1. NCBI lineage: Eukaryota > Fungi > Ascomycota > Pezizomycetes > Pezizales > Tuberaceae > Tuber > Tuber microsphaerosporum. The sequence goes on from QOVD01001011.1 coordinate 60,112, forward strand.
CTCCCGCAGGGCATTTTGCCACACTTCAACAGTTGCGGGTTTATTGAAGGCACACGTGTTCCGGCCAATCCGATGACCCACAAAACCACTCGCAATAATGAGCCCAAGTAGTAAAAGCGTGCAAAAAAACCCTGAAAAGTGTAAGAACACTCAGTTAGTAAATTGGACCTCATAAGACTCTAGGATTTCTCAGACAAACCAGCCCATGCCCCCATTGTGTATACAGGTATGACAAAGTGGAAATATTGGTGGTAGGTTGTTCGCAGATTTCCAAGGCAGCGTGGAACCAAGCCGAGTTTAAGTACGCAGTCTCATCCCCACAGTTATCTGGCCTCTTCGCTAATATCGCATTTTTTGGGCATATCCGGGATGCCGCTAGGGGGGCCTAAGTGGAAGAGGTAAAATAGCCGAGTTTGCTGCTAGGTTCAACAGTAGACGAGCCGACAAGCTTGTATCATCAACCTTTCAAATTGAACGTCAACCAGCAAAATATACTGGTTTATATATGAAAGGGGTTGAGGCGTCTTCATCTGCTCTCCGGCTAGTACACTCTGCTTTGCAAGAGCATCTCATGTGTAATCCGGCCCTATTTGATGGTTCTCACTCAACAATTGCGGAGGTTTGCTTGACCTATCTCAATTTTGGAACTGTCAGGGGTTTTTGACCAGAAGATGCTTGTTACTGAGAGAGGCACATAAGAATTGGGATCACGGAAAATTTCCCCGAAAGGTTGTCCGCCTGAGCTAACACTCGTCATAGCCTTGGCGCCTTATCTTGGTATATACAGTACGGTAGTTATTCCAGAAAATTATCTCCTTTCCCCACAACGACAACATCTCCATCCTTCCTCTCGGCCACCGCATCTAACATCCAAGATGTACGTCCGCCAGTCTAAACTTCCTAATTTGAGGAAGCACCAGTACTCCTCCGTCGACCGCTCCCTGGTCTCACGGTACATTCTGAAACCGTTTTACACAAACTGCTTTATTCATGTTTTCCCACTTTATATGGCGTATGTCTTCCCTCCTCCCTTGAAAAGTAATAGAGAGCTAACAATTCCAAAGACCAAATCTGATCACCCTCTCAGGCTTTGCTTTCGTCATTTTCAACCTCCTCACGTTGCTATGGTACAACCCCACCTTAGACCAGGACTGCCCAGGCTGGGTCTACGCCTCGTGGGCTGTAGGCCTATTCCTCTACCAAACATTCGACGCCTGTGATGGCACGCAAGCGAGACGTACTCGGCAGAGCGGGCCTTTAGGAGAACTATTCGACCATGGTATGTCCTCTCCACTAAAGCATATCCTATTCGTCTATCTAACAGAGAGCAGGCGTAGATGCAATGAACACAACCCTGGAGGTCGTCATCTTCGCTGGTGCAATGAACCTCGGTCATTCATGGGTCACTATCCTCACGCTCTTTGCGAGCCTGTGCGCTTTCTACCTGACGACCTGGGAGGAGTACCACACCGGGACATTATACCTAGGCTTGGTCTCCGGACCCGTTGAGGGCGTGCTGACGCTCTGCGCCGTGTACGCTATCACCGCTTTCAAAGGTGGGAGCTTCTGGCAGAAGCCCATGCTCGAGACGCTGGGATTGCCGTACCCTGACTTCCTGCCGCCCGTGTTGAGGGATATGCCGTTTGCTCAATGGTATTTGGTTTATGGGGGAATCATCTTGGCGTTTAACATCGTGCAGAGGTTAGTTTTCACTCTTTCGCTCCATCATTGCTTTCTGCGAAAAGCACAACGGCGAAGGATTAAACATTTTTAACCCCGAGTTCCTTCGATGGTGAATAAAAACGCAACACTCTAATTTTTTCATGACGCCCCTTCCCAGCCTACTCCCCACCAGGTCACTAAGCATTCACAAATACTAACAACTCCTGTTCCCAGCTCCCGAAACGTAATCCGCGCCCGCCGCAGCAAGAACCTCCCCATTGCCCCAGCGCTCCTGGGCCTAGCTCCGTTCTTCATTACCTGGCTCGCAATCCCCCTCTGGCTATCGCTACGCCTGGAGATTCTCCATGAGCACATTCTCCCTTTCGTTTTCTTCATCGGTGCTTCCTTCGCCTACCAGGTCGGGTTAATCATCACGGCGCACTTGACAAAATCCCCCTTCCCGTACTTTAACGTCCTCTCGCTTCCGATCCTTGCGGGGACGCTGGGTGCCCTGGGACCGTTTTTGCAGGCCAAGTTGGGCCTCGGATGGCCGAGTGTGCTTGGCGGAGGACCATATACTGTTGCGTATGTGCTTGCGTGTCTGGGCTTGAGTATTGGTGTTTATGGTAGCTTCGTGGTGGATGTTATTACGAACATTTGCGATTATTTAGATATTTGGTGTTTGAGTATTAAACATCCTTACGATCCTCATGCTCCAGAGAAGAAGGTGGAGTGAAAGGCGGTTGGTATAACGGAGCAACGATGGTCAATGAACGGCGTATGTGATTACTGTGGGGAGCATATAAACTCGTGTGGTGTTTAAGGATAGCGGTCATACCTTTTCTTTTTTTTTGTCGTCGGAGGAATTATGGTTGAAACTGTGGTAATTGAGGATAGCAAAAATATAAGCTTAATATCTTTCGAATTATCTAACTTGCCGAGCGATGCTCCCTTGGATTGTAGAATGCCTCTAAACTTGTTATTATTAGAGGCGGTAGATAAAAAACCGAAGGTTCTTTCCCTTTGCTTGACCAGGTTTCCGAGCATAGATAGATAGGCAGACTCAGAGGTGAAATCACAGGACATCTCTCATTCCGTCCCCCCGCCGCACTCGGGATGAGAAATGCCCGCACTGTAGGGGCACAGTGGCACGCGTATGAACACGCGGAGAGACACAAACTATGAAAAACTTTATTCTCTTGGTTTTTTTTTTCCTTCCTTCCTTCCTTCCTTCCTTCCTCTCCTTTCTTCGCTTAATCCCTTCCTTTCCTTCCTATTCTTGACTTCGCTCGAGATTTTCCTTCCTTTCTTTCTTCTCTACGCTCAACACAATTAATCGTGAACTTCTTCACCGCTTAATACAAAGCCCTTGTGTTCACTCGGGCTGCTGCGCTCCACTGCTTAAAACCCTCATCACCGATCATTACCTCCGCATCGATTCTTTTCAACGGTCCTTGCTTGTTTGTTGGAAATTGCCCGCACTTGTAGGCAGCGGCACACGTACCCCACGGCAGCCCCATCTACTACCGGGTGGAGAGGTTTGTTTGAGACCATTTTAAGCTTAAACGATCTACATTACTAACTAATTATTTCGTGTTCTTTAGCTCGGTGAAAAGGTTTGCGCAAGACTTTTCTAGTGTTAGAGTTGATGGAAGTGAATATTGGACGAACAAAGATGTGAACGGATTTGAAGGAAAGGTACGATGACAGAACATTATTCGTCCACTATCCACTTCCGTCAACTCTAACATCTAGCCCCAAACTATTTCCCCCTCCGATTACTGACTTAATCGTTCGATCTTTAGGCTTCGGGGTAGTCTGGAGCGGGTCGGCGGTTGCCTTGATCATTAATGATCGAGTCTACCGCCCCCCCACCGATATCGTTATCACTGGGATCGAGCCCGAAGTTTTGTCCCAGATACATGGGCGAGAGGAGAAAGTGACGGAGTCAGGGCGTGCGGAGGAGCAGATCAAGAAGCTCCAGGAGGAGCTCGAAGTTCAGCGGAGGGGGTGGGGCGAATTCCAGAGGATGTTGCTGGAAGGGAAGGAGAAGGAGAAGGGGGAGAGGTGGGAGCGCTAGAGTTAACGGTAGTGGTAGTGGATGAACAAAGATGTGTGAATTAATGTGAAGAAAAGGTACAATAAAAGATTACAGAATGCCTTTAGTGATTTGATGTTCTGAAGTTGGAAGGTAATGAAAGGATCGACGGAGATCAATTGTGGGCTTGTCTTTTCTGTATCATCATTATGGAAGTATGTAGGTGAATTGTGTGATGTATGGTGTGAAATGAACGAGCGTGGGGAACGATGGAATGGTTAAGATGGTTTCCTGATACTCTATATATATTTTTAAGTTTTTTTTCCAGTTAGTTTAGAAGACTGACGAGTGAACAAAGTTTCTGATTTACCTACCCTTTAGTCTAGCACTAGGCTAGTTCTTGTGTTCACGTGTTTGGCAGGTGCGTCTTTGGTCAGTCGCCCTATGATAGCCATCTTTTGATAGAGAGGTGGACCCTCCCATCCTGTTTGCCGAAGAGTCAAGCAGAG
>QOVD01001012.1:0-13645 GCA_003521225.1 Tuber microsphaerosporum
CCCCCTTGTTGACGAGTGATTGATCATGAGGCCTGCTTCCAAAACCCTCACTGTGTCAATATGACCTGTTTGTGAGACCTTCTCAACATGTGAGATGCACTACGCGTCTTGGGTATGCTATTATGCGATTTGCATCTTATCCCCACGATATTAACTGCAGAAATAGCGCACGGGCCTAGGCCTGTGAGGGTGGAGTGCTTCGTGGGAAAAAATGCAGGGCGTGGGGAATGGCGGTTGGGCAAAGATAGGTTTTTTGTCAAAAATGTGCGCAGTGAACCCTTGGCGGGAACCCGTGATACCGCCCTAAGGGAGGAGATTAGCTTAGAGTGTGAACTTTTGTTCTTGTTTTCTCTGCCCCCCTTGGTCCTTTTCGCCTGACTAGGGTGAAGCCTGTAATCTGAACCGGGTAGAACCATGTGATAAAATCCTCTTCACGTGCTCACTGAAACACCCCGGCACATCCTAGGACCTATGGAGTGTACTTGAGTACAGAAGGTGGGCTATGGCGGGGCTCTAAATTCGTGATCACCACTAATGCCCAGGTCAGCAAAGCGCCCGAGATGTGCTCGTAGGTGATGGGGCTCAGCTTGGATGCTTCTCACAGGTGGCTCTCAGAGGGAGTGACGAACCGTGATTGAGGTTTTGACGACTGCAGAAGTGGCTGGTGGAGAATCATGCTAAACATTTAGCGACGAATTGTGGGGCGACCGGATCGATGGCTGAACATGCCTTCCACCTCTAACCCCAACATCCATACTGCTAGGGGGCTTGGAAGCCGCCTGAGGCAATTAGAAGTTAGAAGCGCACCAGCCCAGCACCTATAGAGGAATTCATGGATACGATAGAGTGATCCGCATCCACTCGAGGGGCTGATGCAAGGTGATGGACGGTGAGCTGCCCGACACCAGAAAGTTGCATATTCTATTACCTCAACTTGTTATATTTCGGCGACAGAATGGCTTAGAGGTTCCCGGACAGTTCAACGAAGTGCGATCTTTCAGAATCACATGATTGGATACTAGAACGTTCAGCGTACGAGCTCACTCGTCAGGCATAGAGCCAGGCAGAGCCTTTCACGCTTCCACGCTGGTGACCTTTAGCGTGGGGTACCGGGATATAGCTTACCTTGCGGTGATTTCGGCTGGAGTAGTAACCCTGGCTCATCACAATGGGTCACGCTTCGGGTTCTGGTTAGTGGTTGTAGACAAAAACCTTCTACACGAGTGATGGGATATGATCACAGGGCGAGGTTTTGAGTAGATCCCTGAAATTGCCTTCCATAGGGGGTTCAGACCACAAAATAAGATATACGGAGGTACAGCGTGTAAGTTTTGTAGGTTACACGGGGGGTGAGGGTGGCAGTCCTCATCTGTGGAACCTACAAAACTTACACGCTGGACCTCCGTAGTTAGGAAAGGTCGTGAGTCCGAGCCCTTATCGGGGAAAGAATGAGCGAAGTTCCTAGTTGTTAGACCTAGCCCCAGTGGTTTTGGGGAGACTGGGGCGATTGCCTCCCGCCTGCCCCATCCCCGGGCTCGAGTCATCTCTTCCTTTTAGGCGCATTTTTCTGAAGTTATACTCCTATTAGTCTTGTGTGGGAAGCGTGTGTCAGACAATCCTAAGCCTGCTGAGGCGTTATAGACATCGGGAAGGTGCCGAAAAGCAAGACTGATGGTTAAACTCTCTAGTTCACAAACCTAGAACCCCAGCCTCGGGAAAGGCTTTGGCTGGTGGGGTTCTCGCGTCGTGTGGTGATTGATCCCGTGGTGTAGCTTTTGATAGTTTTTTCGTTAATAACTAGAGCTTTAGTTCATAGGAGTCACAACAAAGTGTTTGATGAAGCTATTGTGGTACTAGGCATAGCTGACCCCTCCAAATATGAGGTCAAATATATTTTCCAACCTCCCCCTAACCTAGATCTACATAAGGCTTTCACAGGTCGGTGTATGTGATTCCTTGGGACTTTTTTCATATATCGCCACTTGTCTATGGATACTGGATCGCACAGTTTGTCACCCGATGCTTTGGCGAGCTGTCGAGGCTAGGCTCGTGCATCGCCTTGGCTAACCTTCGGGCTTAATTTAAATTTATGTCCTCGTATACGGAGGTCAGTTTTTCGAGGGGTAGGCTCAGATAGGGCTGGATAGGATGGCCGCGCGTAGTGATAAGGGCCTAGGATAAGACAAGAACCAACCAGTGCAGGGGTGGTGCTCTCGGGCAGAAATATATAGGACGAGCCCCGTGAAGATCTGGCCTTTCAGATACTAGGGTCCGAAAATAAAATACCCTAGAGCAGTTCGGGTTTATCCCAGCCGGCTAGAGACGATGGACGTAGCCATGGATTCGGCGGAGGGGTTCCGTGAGGCGTTTTAGTAGCCAAGGTATAATGCCGTGAAGCCCCAGGCTCCGGGAGAACCAGCGGGGGACTCTAGACACTTATGGCACCGCTAATATGATACCTCTCCAAGCGCGCAAAGGTGCGATCCCTTCGGGCTTTGTCCAGGTGGCCGTATACGTGCACCTCTATGGAGGAGAAATGAGAGCTTGAAACAAAGCATCAACAAAGGTTTTCTCCCCTTTCTTGTTTCTCCTTTTCCTTTCGAAAACTAATCGCTTGGTCATAGTTGAGTCCAACGAGAGGAGATAGGCCCAAAGTATTAGACACGATAATGAATTCGAGGAAATACCCAGAGGTGCTACAAATAGTTAACGTTGTCCATAGAGATGAGGAGGATGGATGTGCGTCTTCAAGGACATGCTGGGATCTCATGACTGTACCATCGTCAATTGAGCAATAAAAAACAAAAACAGCATTTGCGATTTAGACCATTCTCAGGTCGTTCTAACCCACCCTAACTCTTTCGCGATCGGATCCTGAGCTAACCAAAGAAAAAGTCGAGCCAAGAAAAGACAATTCAGTGTTCAGTGAGAACAGAAGGGCAAACAGGGGGATAAATAAAGTGATAAAAGAATTTTCCAATGCTATTTCCCCCAAAGGCCTTCTTCCACTACCGCCCGGCATTCCGCTTCAACATCGCTTCCAACTTTCCATCGCCTCAAGACCACCCCGTGCTCCTCACAAATATCTTGTGCCCGTTCCCATCGCCTTCTCCATAGTCCTTCTTTCTTGCTTAGGAGGGTCTCTTGTGCTTGGACAGGAGAGGGGGATGTTGTTTGACGCTCAAGAGCGGTTGTCGTTCGACGAGGTAACAGTGGCGGCAGGGGTGGGGTTGATGGCGTCCGTGGAACTTCGATATGTGTAGTAGGTGGCGAAGAAGGTGAAGAGGAGCTCTTCGGTGCCCCTCGGAGCTCACGGGGCTTTGGAGGGCGAGGTGGAGGTGCCCTATGGCTGTTGATAGAGGCTTGAGACTGGGGGCGGGGAAGCGGGGGCGTATCATTGAACCCAAGTATATCACCCTCTGGTACCGAGGAGGTAGCTGCTCTTCCTGGAGGCGGTGGACGGGGGAGAGGCTTTCTTGCCTGGGTTTTATTCTCAACCAAAGGCTCTAACCTAGCACCCCCAGAACTATTGGCGTTGAAGAAGCCTTTTCCTTCATCGGCACTCGTGACATCCCGGATGAAAACACCGAGCACTTTCCCAGGAAACTTCTGGACGACTTCTGTATAAACTTCTAAGTCTGCCTCCCCCGAATCGCCAACAAGAACCCATTTTCGGTTTGGGAAGTCCTGGATGACTCTCTCCACGGTGACTTTCTTTCGTTCGGCAACAGGCTCAAAAATACCCTGTAGCATTCCCGAGTATTGCTTTAGGTGCATACTCCCTGGTGGCAGGCCAGCTTCTTGGAAAAACTCCTTGAGAACGGGGTACAGTTGCCAAGGGCTGTTGGAAATGTAGTGGAAGTTGGCGTTATAGGGTTCTTCCGCAAGCTTCGAATACCAGTCCGCGACACCTTGAATAGTGAGACTAGGTAGTGGAGCCGTAAATGTATTACGAAATATTTCACGAGCGCCCATCGAAACAGCGGAGTGCTTTACTGTGTCGTCAATGTCAGAGATGACAGAGAAACCCTCCGCGCGGTGAAGTACAATTGTTTCATTGGCAGAGAGGGTCTCTGATGCAAGGACCCTAACATGAGTGGGTATGAAAGGAAGTGCTACTCGGATGAAGAAATGGCCGGCATCGGACGTTCGGAGGGTACGGGATTGTGACATTTTGGAATTATAGAAGAAGATAGTGACTGGCACCGAAGCGATAGGGCGGTGCATGAATGGAGCCAATCGAGACATCAGGGCATTATGTGCCACACTAGTATCTAGCTGAGCCTCAGCTTGTGTACTTGAGGATAGGTTTGCGGTGAGGGTAGGTGCTGATTCGGTGCGTTGGAGATCCACTAGTGGTTCAGCGCTTGAGCTCGCTGCTTGGGTTGTGGTTTTAGCCTCTATAGATGCAGCAGCCTTACTTGCAGCGTCTGCTTCCGGGGGTGGGGGCCCAACTGCCTGGGGAGCCTGCGCAGGAAGACCACAAAGCTGCCGGGCAACCCAGATCAGATAGCGGTTTTTTCTGCTTAATGGTCCAGAGTGGGGAGAAAAAAGCCATCCACGAACATCGACATCGACAACATTATCATCTTTTTCGGTAGCTTGCTCTTCGCCCCACCAATCCTCTTCTCTCCCTGAGTTCATCTGAAAGGATGGCTTTCCCTGCGGGCCTGGCGGCCGCTCTCTAGCATAACATGGGAATAGGACTAGCTCTTCATCGCCACTTTTCATAACATCTATATCTGGCCAATTCCCTTGCTCCCCCGAACTGTCCACATGTTCCTTTTCCAGCTCCGCAGACCTACTCGTGTACCCTGCTGTATAGTTCTGCCTCAGCTCGTTTGCAGTTTTCAGAAAATCGGTAATTCTTTTCCGACGCCCTCCTCCTCTTTCTCGCCCGCCATCCTCAGGGGAATCTGTCAGTCCGGCGATTGATCTATAATAGCTTCCCCAGCTGTTTCCAGCTCCTTCTTGAGATTGCATGGATCCAGAGGCACACCGTGTAGTTAACCTTGTTTTTGACGTGGCCCCCCTCCCGATAGCCTGCCCTTTTCGTGCGAAGCGCCCCCTCTTAGCGAATAGTTGGAGAAGGCCGGCGCGGCCAACAGGGGAGCCCCGACGTCGAAAGCTCGAGGCAGCAGTGATAAGCTTGTAGATGCGGTTTTGTAGTCGAACTCGGACGCCGGGGTACAGGAGGAAGGTGAGAAGGGAGAGGGATGAGCGAATGCGCAACCGTAAAGAGCGGAGATGGCGGAATGGCCGATGAGAAGCCAGCGCGATTGATTCTTTAGGAAGCTTTGGGTCGTAGATGCTTTCTCGGGTCAGTGGTTCAAGGCTGATGTGGAATGTGGATGAGGTCATCTATTTGCGGCTCCAGATGGCAGGTCTGGGCCGAGATGTTACCCGGCTTGGGGAAGCTAAGTTTGAGCTTGGGGATCTCCCGCCGCACGAACTATCCTATTTCTCGGACAGCCTGAAACAGCCAACCCCGGCGCAAAGTACGCTAAGGCCAGATCTAGCAACGGTTAGCTGAACTTGGCCAGAAAATTGGATTTTCAGCCTTCTCAGCCCTCGAGTGACTCAGCACTCGTGGGTGAATTTGAATATTTTCTGCAAATCACGAGGCTTAAATGGTAAGTTATCAGGACAGGGTGAGCCCCAGACTACCCAAGGGAGAGTCCTCAGAAAGGGCAGTTAAAAATAGAGAGGACCTCATATCAAGCCTAGACGCTAGCAGCCTACGATCGAATACCACAGTTTCTTAGGTTATCTACTCGCTGCATAACGGCGATCCGCTTGAATACCTCTATGGTTTATGTCTCATCCCCAAGGTCATAGACCCTGAAACATCTTTTTTTTGTTAAATATGTTATATTGTTTGAGGTATCATACTCGAGTGCATGCATAAAGCAACCACTTCCCTGGACACAAACTGCTACGTAGGTCGCATGCTAAGCTTACTTGTTTCTGATATTATGCCTGTGAGAAAGTAGGCACATCTCTAGTTTAATAAAGCCATGAGGAAAGGGGGTGAATCTATTCCTAAGGATGTGGGCAGGTCGGCTGTGCCGGGTGGTTTGTGGGATGAAAGCTGCTTTTCAATGGTTCTGTAATGCGCTAGTGTCGCCCTACACTACAAAACGTTTGCGTGTGATATCTGGTAATTTTTCGGCTCCGATTGCACTGAAGGGCTTGCCAGCACTCGTAGCTGGTTTAAAGGCATAGTATTGTTAAATATAGGCTAAGACATAGTAAGAATTGTGGTGCCCGATCAGACATCAAAAATGCACATATGCAGTACTTCTAGACCCTCAACTATCATCAATCCCCTCTCTAAAGCAATCCCTCCCCTCAACCTCCACAAGGTCATCAGCCTCCTCTCTCCACCGAATTCCCTCCTTCGCCCACCTCCACCGACAGTAAGCTCTCAACTCCTTATCCTTAGGCACAACCCTCCTCCACTCATCTCTGTCACCATTCCCTCTAAACTCGTCGCAGCAGAAAATCCTCCAGCTATCCAATGCATATGCACCCACACCAGGCAAATGTCCGATTTCCCATCGGTAGTTCTGTTCAACGCCCCATTTCGGTCCGTCGTGTTCTGGTAGAGGGAATGGTATTGTATCCCGGGCTGGGTAGTTGTATTTTACCGTGCCCTGGAATGGAATTGGGGGGTGGGTAATCCAGGTGTCTGCGAGGGATACTAGGCGCGCTGCGCGAATGTTATGGAGGCCTAAGGGCAGGAGGAGGGCCGTCAATTCCGGGAGGGATGCTTCCGAGAGTTTTTCGGGAGTGGGCCAGGTTTGTAGGCATTGCCAGAGGAGTGGCTTTGCAACGGCTGTGGTGCATTAGTATCTGATGAGGAGGTTCTGAAGGGTTAAGAACTATACATCCGCGAGTTCGGTTTAGGAATATTGTGGAGATTATAAGATGGAACTGCGGCTGATTTTAGTCTTGCAATTACATAGCTGCATGGAAGTGGGAAGAAAACGGACCGGATTGTGCGCCAGCTCCTCCTGTACTATTCCGAACCTTTCTGCGGTAAGTGGTGGCCATGCTCGTCCAGATACCCCCGCTGGAATCCTTTTGCTCTTCTTTCCCTCGATTTTCTCAACGTTTTTCTTCCTTACTTTTCTGTCTACTCCCTTCGGCTTTCTGAGTGTCACGGTTGTGGTCGATATAATTGATGTTGTGGTGCCTTCTCCAAGCTCAAGCTTCTTGGTTTGAAGTCTAAGACTTCTTCCTACTATGGTATATTCTTTGGCATCCTCCTCTTCCTTGACTGTGACCGATGATGTATCCATAGAGGCTCCGTTGCCGAGTCCAATTTCTGTTGGTCTCCTGTGCTCCCTGGTTGAGGGTTTGATATCATTGTTTTTGTCTGTGAAATTTGCTGGTGTGGCGCTAGGAATGTTTCTTATATCCGCAAGAGCTTTTCGATTTTTAGTCCTTAAAGCCATTAGAAGTTTTTCGATCGATCGTGAGGCTTAGGTTAGAAGATATTTCGCCACCGTAGAGTTCGTAGTAGGTTTGCAATCAAGGGATTATGGGTCTTCTGGAGAGTTGAAGTGACTCTTTGCGGCGAAAGAGGCGCTTGGTTGTGGAACCGCCAAGCATTGAGTTCGCAGCGCTCCTGGGCGCGGCTTGGACGCGCTGCGTCTAAGAATTTAATGGTGCTACAAGCTTGGCCGTCCGAGGCAGGATAAGGGCCTGTTTGGCAAAAATGGGACCGTTCCGCCGGGCGACCGTTTCTGCTGTGAAAATGGCCTTCTCTCCGTTTTGAAATGGAAGGAAAAGGGCGATTTGTATGGGGGAACGGAACCGTTGCATCCAAACAGGCCCTAAGTTAGACTACCGTAATTACCGATGTTCAGACCGCTCTGAAACTTCAAATGCTTACGTAATCTCCGCCACAGCTTCCTCGTGGCGAGACGAGTAGCCCAGACACTACCAACACGCTGGCCAGCATGAGATATCAACGGAGCAAGAGAAATCTATCGAAATTCTGAGGCTATGCCAGCTTGCAGGTCTTAGTTACTAAGAAATTTGTTTAAACCCCTAAGTCTTTGTGAGAGGCGATGAATTTCATTGCTAAATTCGCTTTTTGGTGGCTTTTAGTTGCACCATCCTCCAGCGTCTAGGCCCCCGATCCCACGAGGAGTAACATACCGTACCGTACAGTGCTCGAGTACTGTACCCACAGGAGCTGTTTGGCGGGTGGGGATCAGCTGCGAACCATGGTTAGGGAACTACAACTTGCAAAATTGACCAACGCCACGCCTTGAAACTTGCTCACGTAATTATTTTAAGAGCTATGATTGATTGCCTAGCCATGACTTGCACTTGTAAAGCCTACTTTCCTGCTAGTATTCTCAGCCTCTAGAGAGGACGAGTACCGTAATAGGAGTAGTTATCTTATTTAACTTCTTAAAAGCATACGGAGGCACAGCTCCTAAGTTTTGTATGCTCCACAAGAGGTAAAGGCAGCAAACCTCGCTTGTGGAACATACAAAACTTAGGCGCTGTACCTCTGTACTATCGTCCTTTTGAATTGTCTGGGTTTGTCCCAAGAGTTTGTTCTTATGATAAGAAGGAAAAGCTACGGTCTAGTGCTTCAGCCAAGATTTGACACCCCCATCTAGGAGAAAGTGAGGTACTAGTACCAGTTTAAAACCTTTGTAGTAGAGGCAAATACAGTGTTACCGGGGGAGGAGCGTGACGTTAATTGGGCAACACGAGCAGGTGATCTGGAAGGTGTATCCGGAAGAGTTCGGAGCTTTCTGAAGTCTTTTTCACTTCCTTGTGATCAATAGAGTATGTTCTCGAGCCTACGGCAAAGGTCTGAAGCTTCGAGAAAATCCAAGTTCATAATTTCCCTCGATACCCGCTAATAGACGATGCCTAGGCCCCACGGCATATGGGGAGGACAACGCTTTGCGGAGTAAAGTGGTGAGGGCAGCGGGACTCCGGATGGTTACAGAACTTATAGACCAACACGTGGGATTTCGTTTCACTCGATAATGATTGAGTAAACCGATGGAGTAAGACGCTAAAAATTAGTTTCCAGGAAGTGTTAGAAAATTACGCGGAGCAAATGATGCTGGAAATCGTTTTCTTTTTAGTGGGTTTTAGAGAGTTTAATCGGCAAGATATGAGAGATTTGGTAGGACTTAGCAGATATTTCCTCTGGCTTTGGTGGCAACTCTAGGAATACGCCCGTGCTTGGGCTGAGATTAAGTGTCCATAAGCTCTAACCAAATACGCACCGGTTACAACAAACTTCATATGAATAGAAGACTGCAGGATTGGCCCAACGGTTCTGCTCCATCCTCCCTAACCCCCGAAGGTCTCTTCTTGGCTTTACAATCTTTAGAGACATTGGTGCGGTGCCAGAGTTCGCTGTTTTTTCTTGTTTACAGATTTGGTCCCACCCCAAGTGCTCGTTCCCAGACGTAGGTACCTAAAAAGGGGTATATTTGTATGGGTACTCAGGTACCAATACGACAGATATTTACTTATGGTGGGGAACCAGTATTGTGGGGGGACCTTCCGGACCGGGCGTTCCTCTCGCAGTAGAAATTCATTTGAGCTACGGTTCTCAGGTGCCTGGCAGATAGCGCAGTAGCTGCTTGGCCTGGGATAGGTGGTCCTCGTAGTGCCGGTAAATAGGTAAAGCAGCCATGTATGTAGATCACCCAGATAAGGAAAAACAACTAGGGCTAGGGAAAGTTCTGTCGATAAAAATTATGAAGAAGAAAACAGAAAAGGGGGAAGCTAGAGGAAACCCGGTGTTCCACTATATGGCGCCCGAGTGCTGTAAGCAATTTGGCCTCGGAATTGGTATTGGTCTGCGACTTCCTCCGCCGCATCACTCTCAGGATTGCTATGTAGTGTGTCTTAGAAAATACCTGGAGCGCGCAATGCCAGTAGCAGCTACTAAACCGACCTTCAATGCAGTCATAGAGAATCACTCGGTGCTTCTATCAGCATGGGTCGTTTGGTAACCAATGGTTTTCGAGCTATCATTACCAAGCCAGCATGGGCAGGAACAGCATAGAAAAAATTCGAAAAGTAATTTGCTATAATAGCACTTACACAAAAGAGTGTGGGGTTTTTTCCTTTCATCCTCTGAGAGTAGTGAGGAGTAGAATGTCCTTTCCCCCAAAGGACCTACCGAGACCAGTGCTTCTGTATGGGAAAGATACATTCCAGCACATCTTACCCAGCTCATGTGCCTAGAGCGCTGTGTGAACTCCAGACAAAAGCCCAAAGTAAATATACATCATACTTCAGACATGCTAAATTTTATTCAAAAAAATTCCAAGACCGTACTCAAGATATCTGTTGAAATATACTGGCTTGAAAGCCTGCAATTTTGGTGTATTTTGGCCTCTGGCTGGTCGCCAAACGACCCCCATGGAATTTGCGATGGAAATCCTATCTCCAGCCCAGGAGCCCAAGTCCAAACTATCCATGATTGAATAGTACTCGGGGGGCAATAGACTCGATCAGATATGGTCAAATCTCCATTACTCACTTATCAATCCATTAAAATTTTGTATAACAAAAGATCAAGAGTACACCTTGAAACATTCTCCCTTTCCTATAACCTCCCTCAAACAGGGGTAATGGTAACATCATCAATAAACATCTCATTATATCCGTTTCCGCAATTCCCCTGACAAACAACCTTGACCATAACACTCGTATTTCCGCCGTCCCCAGAGTCGAAGTTTCCGGTACCGGCGACCCAGCCGGTGTTGGAAGTATCAGGGCTAACAATGACCTTCTGGCCATCAACATAGAACGTCGCAACGCACTCACTGCTCTGAACAGGCCTCTTAGTCCACACTTCCAATGTGTACTTTGTCGATGGGCAGAGGGTGACGAATTGGCTTGCCGTTGCCCAGTGCCCGTCTTTGCTCATGCGCGCGCGGTAGACATGGGTGCCAGAGTGAGCGAAGGAGGAGGATGTGGAGTAGTTGTCGGAGATGGAATTATATCCGTCGGAGTCGTAATCCCAGACCCCGGATTGCTCCCACGAGGGGTTTTGGATCGGGGAGCTGGGGGTGCAGGTTGGGCTGGGCTTTTTGGTCGTGGTCGAGGAAGTTAGGCCACAGTTCGAGATGGTCGTGCCGATGGTGGTAGTTGTTGTGCTTACCGATGGGTTCTTGGTTACTATTACGGTTGTCGGGTATGGGTAATTGAGGGTTGTGGTGATTGTCACTGCGTTCCGGTTCTCTGTCACGATAACTGTTGTTGGTGATACTTGGGTTGTGGTAATAGTGAATGGGCTAGAGGTCTCGGTGACTGTGACGGGCTTGTCTACTTGGGTTGTCTGAGTCACCGTAGACGGGGCAGCGGTTTCGGCGACAGTGATTGGTTTATCAACCTGAGTTGTCTGCGTGATAGTAGAGGGTGTAGCGGTTTCGGTCACGGTGACGGGCTTATCGACTTGAGTGGTTTGAGTGATAGTTGACGGGGCAGCGGTCTCTGTGACCGTAACCGGCTCACCAACCTGGGTTGTTTGAGTGACAGTGGATGGAGCGGCAGTCTGCGTGACAGTAATTTGATTGTCTACTTGAGTGGTGTACGTGACAGTTGAAGGCGCAGCAGTCTCGATGACAGTGGTAGGCACATAATCAGTGAGAGTGGCGGTGTTATAGACAGTAGTGTCAGAAGTGACAGTATTAGTAACCGTAAAGGTAGTTGGAACAGTGACCGGATTATCGACGGTTATAGGGCCCGTGACAGTGACCGTGGCCGTAACACAAGTAGAGGTATCTGTTGGAGTGGTAGTTGGGCTTGTGGTGGAACAACCGCCTGCCGGCTTTCTCTTATACAACAAGCCCCTAAAGCAAAACTATTAGCAGCTGTTAAATTTTCTAGACGAAAGTATATACTTAGACTGTCCGCCACAGAGCTGATTCGCATCGCCAGCACAGGCAAGTCTGCAGCCAGTCCCTTCACCAGTGAACTGGGTCGCGGCAGGATTCACCGTATTCCCGCACCAACACTCGCTCCGAAACTCGACAAGAGCATAATCGAAAGCGGCGCATATCTGAAAGCACTTTTCCACTGTGAGCGACTTGTCTGAATTAACATATTGAAGGATTCGGCCAGTCGAAGGCTCGTTGTAGCAGCCCTCAAGCTCCCATTCGCAGTTGCCCGGATATAAGGCCCCGTTAGTAGGGGGAGCCTCGTTTCGTCTGTAAACTAGTGGCTCTGGAGCTGCGAATGCCAATGCGGAAAAACCCAGAACGAAGAGGCAGAGCATGGTGATGATGATATTAGCTACTTGCGATCGAATCAAAATGAATGAATGGCTTGGTTTAATAAGCTGCAAACTAGTGAAGAGTCCATTTGGCTATGAGTGAAGGCCTATATATACATACCTCTATGATAGTACCTAAGGCTGTGTAACTTCGAATGAGAAACTCCGTTTAAAAATGCTTTTCCCCTTTTTCTCTATGGATTTGCTATGGCTGCTGTCGCGTGGTATCTCCACTACAAGCACAATACAATGGCACAAGGCGGGCCTAACTAATCTCGCCGGAGCTCTACCATATGGACAACTCAGGCAATACCCGATAGTTTGAGGGGGAAAATGTTGTGCTGATTCTTTACTTCACGTGTGGTATAATAAAGTCAAGCGAGATGATAGACGCAAGCCCCTAGGCAGGCAAGCTTTGTTTAGACATGACGGGTGGCTTCGGCGAGGAAAGAACAAAGCCGACTATCTCAAAGTGGTAGCGGTAACATCCGGAGGCAAGCGGGGACTAAATGTTTTGAGTTTTAAGTTTCATAAATAACCTTAAAAGTGTCAGAACGATCAACCCATGGGTTATAGATCCAGATGTCAGCCAGAGGAAAAAGGTGCGATGCGTGGTGCACAGTGCCAGTATGAGTGGTTTCGCACCTCGTACGCCCCCTACGAACTAACTATGGCGCTTCCCGGTTTACAGATTGGCGGTCGGGAGAGTGTTTTTGGCAGTAATATAGGAGCTTGGAAAGGCCAGCTCAAGAGCTAGCATACCTAGAATACTTACTCGCTACAGAACATAGCTAGAGTAGGAACAGGGAAGTACGTAGCACTACTCAGACTTATACCGCACTTGTGTAGGATTGAGCTAGAAGGGATAAGTGGAGAAATTCTTTGCTCAAGGCTCAAATTCAACATCACAGAAAGGGAATCAAGATATCAGCACTGAGCGACTTGAGAAAATAAGCTCAGAGACCTATAATCGTGGCACCGATTGAGTTCATGGCCGGTGTCCTGGGCTTGCCCTGTACTCGGGGCTGGGGGGACGATCTTCCCGTGAGTAAGGACTAGACCATTCCAAGCGTTTCAAGAAACCCCGGACGGGTTAAGCCCTATCCCAAAATAATGCACCTTAAATTTTGGAAAAATGGGTTGACAACTGAGCAACACGGCGAAAACTTAGAAACAATGCAAAGCGTGAGAAAAAGTAACACAAAATCTGTTTGAATGTCACACCCTGCGCAAACTTATACAATAGGCCCCCACAAACAAAGAGGTACAAGTAGGTTATACACAACCCTCTGACTTTGCGTATGCCATAGCGCGAGCTTTATGCATATGTTTTAGCCATAAATAAAATACGTATGATAAAAAAAAAAAAAA